>JAIGNY010002006.1:540000-652500 GCA_020152595.1 Chiridota heheva
GGGCAAGGTATTCTTGTCTTGGCTCAAAAAAAAAATAAGTAAAACTTTTGTACAAATTAACAGAAATCACTGCAAAATATATACATATCATCTTTGAATAAACACCCATTATGTTTAAAAATGTTTTTTACATGGTTTCTATCTCAAAAGATCAATCACAGAAACATTGAAAAGGTTTAGGCCTCAGCATATTCTTTAAAAAAAAAAAAATGTTGTGGAACTGGTATAAGGCCTACACTGTATGCCCTACAAAAATCGGCTCCAATTCTTCTTCAAACTTTATAATTCACTTACTTTTTATGAAAGTTGTACTGAAAAGGCATTATTTTGGTAGCATTATATGGACTTCTAGACATTCAGAAGTCCATATATAATGCATATTATCCAATTTCTAGTCTGCTTCAATCATCGCACGAGTGTTGTCACTCCGAAGAAACAGTGGTAGCCTAGATGGTATGTGTGTACATAGTATAGTAAAGTACTGTACAGTGAGGTGTATGTAGTTACTGCACTGTACATAATCTGATCGATCTGGCAAGACCAGTCTGTCACTTTTACTTTAGACTTTCTGAACGAACAAATTAGTGAGAAAAACCTCATAGTTTTGTCAGTAATTTGTCAATTAATGATTGTTTGATATAAAAATTCAGATTCAGTATTCCTTTTGAGGAAACTTAACACGATGTTTGAGGATTTAACATCTTATGATTTTGTTGTCTGAACATCGTAAGCCATCAAGTATAAAGTTGAAGTATTGCGCAATGCCTCTGTACTCCGCGAGTCAAGTGGTTTTTTTGTTTATGGAAGGATTTTGGGGTAATTGTTATCTCAATATTAATGTTTTAATAAGTTTTATTATAACTGACTGCCTAAAACTTTGATATAAATGAAATTTATTAACTTTTGTGGCTGTTTAATAAAAAATATTTGGATGTTTGATAGTCATGTTTAGCTTTTTTTTAATAGTTCATGTATTGTGTATTATTGAAAAAGCATAATATCGATAGATCGATATGACCCTTGAACTCAATATCGGCCATATCGATATAGGTCAATATCGAAATATATCGAAATATCGATATATCGCCCAAGCCTATTCCAGACTTTGCATTTGCTTAAAAGAGTTTTAAAATCTGAGCAGATAAAGTCTTTGAATTTTGAAAACATAAGATAGACTTGCTTGACCCCTGAACTAATTCTTGAATGGAATTTGCTGCAAATCAGACAATCTAGCATATTTTCTATAAGTTAGCTGGTCGTGGCCGTAGACTCCAAAATTATGAATTATCTTGGCAGACTTGCAAAACAAGACAAGCATGGTGTGCGTGTCTGCGATTAAGTCTATCCAAATTCCGTATAATACTATCCGTAGTTTCATTACTGAGCAAGTAGCCATATTACAGGTGCTGGTATGGCAGGCAACGACCTTCAAAACAATAACATACCCACTAGCCTACATAACATACGTGCATAGCATGTGATGCTAGAATGTGAATATGCGTGGGAGCGTCAGAAAATAGGCGATAAGATAAGTTGTAGGTGCTGTTTGTTGTTACCATGTGTTTACAAATAAGTTGAACGTGAAATTTGAAAATATGACTTGGAAATAGCAGTAACTTAGTTGTAAGTATGCCATTATCATAAATTTGTGCGATATTTTACCGCTTGATGTGTCAAATCAAGTTGTTGTAAATGTAGCCGACGTTAGGAGTAATAAATTAGCATATTGTATTGTAACTTCGCCTAACGAATAGGCCAAACTAAGTTGTATGTACATATGAGTTATGACTACTTAATCAGTTGCTACTGACTGAATCAAGCTGATATTAAACTTGAGTCACAACTTTTTTGTAGTCCTAATTATTATCTGCAATTAGGCCTAGGCCTCGGCTTTTAAGTTTAACTACAGTATTTATCGTTAGGCCAGATAAAACTTATACTTATTAGTTGTTTTATGTTTGGATTGACCTAATTTTGAAGAAAATGGTGGCTTAAAAGTTTTTAACCAGGGATAAATATAAATGAGGTTTAAGTTAGCCTAAACAGTTAACGTTAGGCCTACTATTTGCTGGCAATTCATTTCATGATCCAGTTAAATTTTGATGCAGGCACAGGATTTATTTTGCACCTCTTTATGATAACGTGATCAAATCCTTATCTTCCTAATCCTAAGAATAAGATTATCTTTCAGTTTGTTTATAGGCCTACTTGTGATTAGTTTATTGGTTTTGTTTTAATTTCAGTTTTATTTACATTAAGTTAAAACCTTAAACTGTTTTCGAGTTACTGTCATTTATGTCATGTTTATCATTTAGTTAACATTCCAAGAGTTGAAAATTTGTTTGAAATTAAATGTATTGTATTGGTATTAATTTATTATATTATATAGCCTATACATGTATATATATTATATATATATATATATATATATATATATATATATATATATATATATATATATATATATATATATATATATATATATATATATATATATATATATATATATATATATATATATATATATATATATATATATATATATATATATATATATATATATATATATATATATATATATATATATATATATATATATATATATATATATATAGGCCTATATATAGGCCTATATATGTATATATATATGTATATATATAATATATAATGCATTTCTATGTGTATATGTATATATATATATGCATTTCTATGTGTAAAAATCTGTGCTGTATATTTATATATATATATTATATATATATATATTATATAAATATGTATATATATGCATTTCTATGTGTATATATATATGTATATATATGTATATATATATATATATATATGCATTTCTATGTGTAAAAATCTGTGTCGCTTTATGGGAGTCAACATGATTTACTTCTATGCAAAAATAAATTTATACCTTAGAATTTCGAACACCAAAAGTTCACAAGAAAGCAACACAGTATGAGAAAACAATTACCTTGTTCAGTACAGTTTACAAAGCCAAATTCCGGAGGAAATGAGCCTTTTTCCACACTTACTTTGCTATTTCGTTGTTAACGGCTCCAAAAATGGAATGGTAGTTAAGTATCAGTGCGTATTTTGAACATTCTTTAACGAAATCTGTATGCTGTGTCAAGAGAGTGTATACACTCAAATGCACGAGCATTCTCGAATAAATTATGTTTTCCGGTTAAAACCGGTTTTGGGAACCGACCTGTTTCACGTCTGGGCAAAACTGTGCAAGCATAGACATGTGTTGTACATGTAGGCCATTTACTTTTTTTTTTTTTATAGTATGATACATGATTTTTAATGTGCAACCCAGAGGATTAGAGTGGGTCGTTACGTGATTTGGACATGAAGATTCGTGTTATATTTTTACAGGCCTTTATATATTTTTTATTTAATACTACATTTTAGGTACATGTAAGAAGTATCATTCCCTTTTTTTTTTTCAAAGATTATTTTTTCCGCCATTTGGGTCATTTCATTATTTGTCAAAAAAATCAGGCTGAAAGTAAAATTAGCAATTTAACTGTGGGGAAAGGATGAAATGCTTTCCGATTTGTATAACCTTACTTAGAATAAGCAAACTCATTAATATTATGAATTTTTCCTTGCTTTGATATTGATTCCTTTTTATTTGAAAAATTATTTAAAGTTGCATGTTTGCCTTGTTATCAGAAGAAGATTTATTTCAAAAAAATGCAAGAACTGAAATATATCTATGAATTTTTTTTTTGATATGTGTTTGCTTCAAACTGACACAGGTTTTAATTTTTTTACTGTGGACTGGGGTAAATTTTCTTCTCATTTGGCTGGGGAGGGGAAGGGGGAAAGTAAATTTTCTAATTTGTCTGGGAGTCAATTTTTCCTCATTTGTCCTGTAGGGCATAGTTTTTACTTAGAAAGGTCACCTACTGTACATTTTCATTATATTCTTCAGGAAGTTTTTTTTTTTGCCCCTTTTTGTGATTTTTAAAGAAAACACAATAAATAGAATTGAAGCAAAAATGATTGAAACAATAACGAAAGAAAGTTTCCATGCTCAAATGAAAAGATTTTTGACCAAAAATCAGGCAAAATTGTGGATTTAATGATTTTTAAGCAGCACAGTACTGTACAGCCAAGCTGGAAAATTTGTTTTTGGTTCTGAAGATTTATGCTAAAAAACATAAATAATAGCATGTGCAGTAAAATACATCACTTCTATTGGTTCTACTATAAGGACGGTAGGAAAGTTTTGTGATGAAAATATGCCAGTATTGCTGCAAAGGACTCCACACTAAAGATCGTAGGCGTAACCTACATGTTTTTTGGTGTGGAGCTACGTCCGTAAATTTTCCTTTGTTTTAAAACTTAAACTTTTTTTGTTTATTTAATGCAAAGCTAGCATAATTATCAATTAAAACTAAAGATAAAATTAGAAATGGTTTGTCATTGCCTCTTTCTTCTAATTTGAAATTCTGGAAATTTGTTAATTTATTTATCACTTTATTGCTAAGTAATATTTTTGTCTTTGTTTGAAGAAGAACAAAAATGATGAGTCACTTTATTTTTGTTTTCTTTCATGTTTCAGATAAAAGTTGTCTCGGAGAGAAAGGAAAGAAATAGATAAGATCGTCTTCAAAGAAGTAAATCCAAAGCTAACGTAAAGATGGACAGGTCAAAGCTTCTTTCAGCGACTCTTTCTCACAAACACTGTTCATGCATAATTCCAGTCATATTCTTATCAACTTTATTTTTATGGCAACCAGTTCAGTCAGCCAACATTGCTTTCATGTCGGGGTATGGGGAGGGAAGCCATCTTGTAGTCCAAGCAATAATAGGGGACGAATTAGCAAGGCGTGGTCACAATGTCACAGGG
This sequence comes from Chiridota heheva, assembly GCA_020152595.1. Classification (NCBI taxonomy): domain Eukaryota; kingdom Metazoa; phylum Echinodermata; class Holothuroidea; order Apodida; family Chiridotidae; genus Chiridota; species Chiridota heheva. The sequence goes on from JAIGNY010002006.1 coordinate 544,868, forward strand.
CTCATAAGTAGAGCGTATGCATACAAACTCAAAACACCCATGTATGAAACTTTTTCGGACAAACTAAAATTTGAAGTATACGATCATGCAACAAGTGTTAGTGATATAAGGTTTGTGTATAAACAGTTAACGGACTGGGTTATTGAGGGTAAGTTTTTCTATCATGTCATTGTGGCGTACTTGTGGAATTGGGAAGTCCCTACAAATGTTCTTATCGAAGATTGTGCATTTCTCTTATCGAACGAGACTTTTATGAATAGGCTGAGAGATATGAAGTTGGACTTGTTGATTGCTGACACGTATTACCCGTGTACAATATTTCTGGCCGAAGCAGTCAAAGCACAGTATGTTTCATTTTGCCCCACCGCACTAAACCCTCATTTTGCCCATGTTCAAGGTACTACTCTACTGCCCTCTATTTATCCTTCAGGAGAGGTCCATCTCCCCCAAAGAATGAATTTCTATCACAGAGTCATAAATTCTATCACGTACCTCAAAGAGAAATTTTTCCATCGGTTTCTCCTTTGGATGTATAACTCGGTCAGAGTCAAGCACAACATCAACCCAGAGTTGACAACTCGTGAAGCGATGTCTAGGTCTTCACTCTGGTTTTACGACTCGGACTTTTTCATTGATTATCCAGCACCGATGTTGCCAAACACGGTCATGGTCGGAGGAATAACAACAAGACCGTCAAAGCCACTCACAGGGGTAAGTTTCAATTAAATCTCCCCCAAATGAATGTTTCATGTAGTTCAAAATATCTCTGTTAAATGATTAGTTCAGGGGCCAAGCATGTCCATCTTATATGAAAGGGAACTTCAAAAGAAACAAAAGGGTGAAGAAAGCATTCAAAAATCTTATTCTCTTAAAGGTTTAGTTCAGTGGTCAAGCAAGTCCATCTTATATGAAAGGGAACTTCAAAAGAAACAAAAGGGTGAAGAAAGCATTCAAAAATCTTATTCCGTTAAGGAGATATTCAATTTTAAAGCTCTGTCTTATCTGTGTAGAAATGACTGGTGTAGTAAGTCTACTATGGAAAGTTGGCATCTTCATCCTCACATTCTTAACAATTGTTAATGTATTTTAAAAAAAGTTTATTTAATTTTTTTACTATTTAAAATTACAAATATCCAACCTAGATTCAGTTTTACTAATTTTTTGACATTACCCCATGGTTTTTAAGCCACAAAATTGCAGGACAAGTTATGATAGATTGCATAACTTTAGACTGAGGATTCTGAGGCTATGACATGACAACTAGTCTGAAGTCAGTCGTTTTTACACAAATGTTACCAACCTTTATATTTAGATATCTCCTTTACGGAATAAGATTTTGCATGCTTTCTTCTGTATTTTGTTTCTTTTGAAGTCTTCTTTCATATAAGATATACTTGCATGACCCCTGAACTAATCCTGTAATTTGTATAAGCTACTGTATATGAGGTTGTGGTATAAAGCTTAGAGTGAGCTTGTTTGCATCAAATTCATAAAAAACCTTGTGCAAGCTTGTTTTGTGAGTTCATAAAATGTTCCATTTGTGAGCCTGTTTCCTAATAAGTTTTGTTATGGTTGAAATTGGAGCCTAAAAGCTTACGGAAAGCTTAAAGGCCAGTTATCGTGTTAATGTGGATAGAAAATGCAATTCAATTAAACGCTTTTGATGATTTGGTTACAGTACTATTTGCAACAATACTACTGACAGGCCAACCAATTAGAAGACTTGCTGGCGGGGGTCAAGCAATTTTCTTGAGATAAGATTCCCTTTTTAAGGTCAGTGACATGACCAGTATGTAGAAGACTTTAAATTCAACTTTAAATTAAGGAAAGCCCCAAACAAACAGGACCCTTCAAATGTGTAGGTACTATTTACAAAAATTAACAATCTTTAAAGTATAAGTTTTTGACAATGGAGGAAAGAAATAAAATGCCCAATTTTCCATTCCATTTAATATTAAATTAATGAAAGGACCCTTATTTCTAGCAAGGGCATAGATCCATTTTTTTAAAGTGAGGGAGATGATTTTTGTGGGAAGACTAGTTTGCTGTGTTAGTGACAATGCGAGTGCGAAGTGCTCTCCGATAGGTGTGGGGTTCAGGGTCTGCTTAAGGGGCACTGGTGGGGTGAGGTGTAGGTTCAGGAGGTGAAGCCCCTGAGAAGCTCCTGGAATATTTTAGAGCTAAATTTGTCCCCAAAATAACATCTAAACATGCTTAGGGTCCAAACACATTTACCTCTAAATGCTGTAGAAAACAGTAGGCCGTACTCTTTAGGTGAAATTCGAGTCTAAAATACATAAAAGTCAGTCTTAATAGCAAACAGGTTTATTCAATTTTAGCTTTGAACGCGAGATAAATAATCCACCCCCCTCTTCCCCCACACCCTCTCTTGGCGGGCCTCGGTAAAATAACACCGAGCCCCCTCTTCCCACACACACATGCCTCTCCTTGGCGGGCCTCGGTAAAATAACCAGGCCCCCTCTTCCCCCACACACATGCCTCTCCTTGGCGGGCCTCGGTAAAATAATACCGAGCCCCCTCTTCCCCACACACACATGCCTCTCCTTGGGCCTCGGTAAAATAATACCGAGCCTTAGTAAAATAATACCGGTCTTTGCAGTGATGAGCAAATGCATTACTTGTCATAGAAATTAACGCTGCGTCTTGTATCTTTGCATGAGACCTTGAGTTGTTAAGTATCGTTAGTTTATGGTCACATCAAGAAACTTTGGAAATCAGAATTTACAAAATTGTATCACATGACTTTATTCAGGATAACTATGATATTGTGGTAATTGAGATAAAAGTTTATATTTTCTTGATTTATGGTTATTTTAGTGATAAACGGTAATCGTTCTCAATTTCTCAATCAAATAACAGAAGTGGCAAAAAACGTTTACTTCAGTAATTAAAAATTTGGGGCGGTATTATCGGCAAAAGTGGGGGGGCGTGCATAATTTTACATACCATCCCCCTTTTCAAAAAGGGGCGGATATATACCCTTATTGCCCTGGGATCTACGCTTTTGAAGCTTTGCCATAGCGCCCCCATCAACCCATAATCAGATATTCTACAGCTTATTTTCAACGTTATGCAAGAGAGGTGCATCTTAAATAGATTTTTACAAAACTGACAACTTTACTTCAAGATAACTCTTGATATATATAAACAACGGAAAAGTTAAGCCAATTTTCAGGAAATTTAAATAAAATAATTTTTCATTTTACCACATTTTTCCATTTTATGTTAATAATTTCACCTCCACGTGATGCAGCTGTGGCTGCCACAAACGGATTGACTGGGGCATTGACAGTTTCAAATGGCATGTGCACTCCTTTTGGAAATAGATCCTTATGTAATTAACATTATGGTTTTTCCGATAAGTCATCAAATTGTCGGTTACACATTTTACATTGTAACTTAGTTCTGACAGGTTTTTTGCGTTTTTTCCTCCATTCTGACCGTAAGAAAACAATATCTTCAATTGTGATTCAATTTAACAAGTTGAAAACAACATCTGCAGTCTTGTACAGACAAGGAGTTAGTTGATGTGTGTGTATGTTTTATCATGTGAATATTTTGTGTGTGTGTGTATGTTTAATCATGTGAATATTTTGTGTGTGTGTGTTAGAGCTGTGACCGTTTAGCGTGTACTCGCTACACGCTCGCAAATCTTGTAAACGTTTACTAAATACTTCATTGCGAGTAATCGTTTTTCATACATTATAGGCCTAGTGTCTTGCCGTTGAAAATCAATATTCATGATTCAAATCACATACACATTCGGCTGACAAAATTCCAATCAATGATTTTTTACAAACTGTAAACCCAATTAGCATAATCTTTTTTAAATGTGCGAATCACAAATGCGCAGTAATCACCAATGAATGGGGATATTATGCACTTTAATTTCGCTGAAAACTGAGTAATCTAACTTGTAAAATGCACCGCGAATGTGCAGCAGTAAACAGTGAAACTAACAATAGGCCTAACGTTAGGCCATAAGGCTTTAAATCCCACGCAATCAAGGCCCGTTTCATCGACCAAAAAAACACTTGAATCGTGACAATCAGTACATTTACATGTAAATATTACCTGATGAGTCAAATAAATTTTGCAAGAAAGAAAAAATATTGCATAATAAATAAACAGAAAAAGGTTTTAACAAAGCTAATATTCTGCATGCTTCGCAAAGATGGCGGCCATTTTTTTTGATAGGACTAATATTTCAGAACTTCCTGGTGGTGGTGGCGTAGTTTTGAAATGTTTTACGGCGAGGTATATCATAGGCCTCAAGTGTGCAAGATTTTCACAGAGCTTTGGAAGCCGTAACGAATAGGACAAACAAGTTACGCGATGTTGAGTTTAAATGACATTGAAAGGAAGTAATTTGTTCTTGCTAAACTGAATTTCCATGCATATTTTCCATAAAAAGGATGATTTGTACTGTAGAAGTAAACTTTTTACGATTTTGAAAGCAAAACTCAGCGTCTATTTGGGCAATGGAGCCAGTACTTTTGCCATACTAGTTGCGCGATTTTGTTTACTTCGCCTAGTAGTTTTGAAGCAATTTTGGTGTATTTTTGAAAATTACGGTACTAAACTCGTGTACACGATACACGCTCGCTTTTTTTGGCGTGTACACGTTTACTAAAATCCCTAAACGTTCACAGCTCTAGTGTGTGTATCTTTAATCATGTGAATATTTTTTCTTCTTCTGTAAATTGAAAACAAAGAAATTTAAATGTGCATTGATTATCGATGAACATGAGTTGATGAAGTTTCGTTTTTAAGGTTATAAATAATTACATTTCTAAAGTTCGAATTTCCCCGACAACTATTTTTTTTGGCATGGCTTTCATTTCTGATTGTTCATCTCGTTATGGATATCGGTGAAAATTTTCCGATTAAGTCACATTTTTCCTAACAAAAATTGTGGTCGGGTGTGTGAGACCACCCTTCCCCCCCGGTCGCTACACCCCTGCATCCAAGAGCTCCTTTTATACACTTGTAAATGACAGGTTTTTTACTGAAGCTGTCCATGAACCTATATTTTGTATCCCTGTAACACCGAATAAAATAAAGACAACAGGAAGTAGAATTTTAGCGCTCTGTAGAGTGCATACCTATACCTCCTTTGTAATTCCAACACCTAATAATTTTGTCGACTTCATTCCTCATACCCAATACAATCTACCTCAGAAATCCTAGGCCCACCAAGTTTGAGGCCTATCCCCAAAACATCCCTTTCTCACTTTGGATCTGTATTGATCATTTGCATTCTAAACACTTCAGGGTTATCTTCTGATTGATTTCTTCAAAGGATAAATATCATTGTTTTAAAGCATTCATTGTTTAAGTTCTTTATAGGCAAGATTCACATTCCATCATTTTCCATTCATGGCAAGAAAGCAATTGTTTTCATTTCTCCTGTTCCAATATGTTCCAAAGTTTAATCATTTCTTCCTTATGCAGTTATAAAACCACACATCAAATTTAATCAAAATCCAATCATCAGTTATTGGGATAAATGTATATTGATGACAGACAGTTCATTCTAAAACTTCCACACCCCTTCATTTATGTGGATTTAAGTTTCTTTAGAGTCCAGATAATAGATTGCTTGGATTTTCATTCCGAGCATAAATTCATTGTTCAGCACATTTCATTTTAAGGTTTCAACTAATTAAGTCTTGACAGATCTCATCCTAAAACATCCCCACCTATTTTCTGCCCTTCCCCTGTTCCAATATGTCCCAAACTTTAATCACTCGTTGTCGTGGTGCCGTTAAGCCCTCATCAAACAAACAAACAAACTTCTTCCTTAAGTAGTAGAGAGAGAGAGAGAGAGTTGAACACACAATTACAATGACGGGGTCGTCGCCTGCGTATTCGGTTATGACAGTACAAATGTTATCACGAAACGCTTAATATGACCCGGACGAGAACACAGGTACGACGTACGGACAGACATAACATCGACAACCAAGTCAATGTCCACGGCCTTTGATAACCAGTTATGGTGCACTGGCGGCTTAAGTAGTAACAAAATCACACACTAATGTAATCACAATCCAATCATTAGTCTAAAGTAGTTATGATGACAGACAAACAAACACAGGCAAAAACGTAACCTCTGTCCAACTTCGTTGGTGGAGGTAAGATTTTGTTGGTGGAGGTAAGACTTCGTTGGCGGAGGTAAGACTTCATTGGCGGTGATAATTAAGACAATCAAAACAGTATTGCTAAGCAGTTGGCCATATATTTCCAAAAAGTTTTATCTCAGTGAAATGATAGCCTTAGTTCAATAATCGTGGCATTGACATTTTCACACTCATGCATTCCAGCAATCGTGGTCATCGCAATAGATTGTTTGAAGCTTAACTTTTTTTTCTTCATATGTAGACAATCAATAAAAGATAATTCATTGTTTACTAAAAAATTGTTAAACACTTAAGTTAAGATTTTGTTTACATTTGATAAGAAACAGAGATAAACATTGTAGAGATAGTTTTAAAGTAAATTTGTTTAAGACAAGTGATCACTTCCTTCTTTTTGTTTGAGTTTGAAAATGGATACATCAGGATGCTTTAAGAGTCTGTCATGTGACATCACACTGCAACGGGTGGGGAAGACTCTAGCACCACCCTGGGATCTCCCAGTATTCAGCCAGGGGATCCATTAGGGCCAATCTGTAGTCCGTCACCCGTAAGGCCAGCCTTAAAATAATATTTGTTTGGAGTATTAAACCCATCTAAGGCTTCTTCTAAAAAAAGTGGGTTGGGTAGGTAGGCAAACAAACTTGCCAAATTAAAGCTTTTTCGTATCCTTTATACACTAAAGCACTATCATTTCAGATTAAATTAAAACCTTAGCACTTTATAGAATGTTCATTTCAGGCTGCTTTGCAATTCCAACATGCTTATTTTTTTGTGAGTTTACCCCCTCCCCTCCATCCCTTTTCTTCTCCCTTATCCCGACATAATCTCTTCCTCCTCACTTTTAATCAGTATTGCCTATTGGCATTATAAACGAGTCAGGGTTATCTACTTTCTGACCAATTTCTTTCAAGGCCATATCATTGTTTTCAGTTTTATTCAGGTTAACATTCATTTTTGAGCTCCTTTCAGACAAATTCACATTCCATCTTTTTCTTTTCATGCCAAACTCAAATTCTTTTTATTTTGCTTAATACCCAACCACTTGATTTAGTTTCTTTAGAGTCCAGATAATGATTGTTTGGATTTTCATTTAGAGCATGAATTCATTGTTCAGCACATTCCATTGGAGATTTTCAACTAAGTTTTGACAGAAGTCATCCTAAAATATCCTTACCCCTCCATTTCTGCCTTTTCCCCTGTTCTAATATGTTTCAAAGTTGAATAACTTCTTTCTTAGGCAGTAATAAAACCACACACCAAAATACATTAAAATCCAATCATTAGTTTTTGAGATATCTTGATGAAAAACAAACAGACAAACAAGCAAACCGAGGCAAAAACATACACAGGCGAAAACATGCTGTAACCTCCGTCAAACTTCGTTGGCGGAGGTCAAAACATAACATCCATCCAACTTCAAAATAAAAACATAAAAATAATTTTGAATAGGTAGCAATTTTTTTGACTACTGTACAGTAGGGTTAATTCCAGGCTTAAAAAAATCTGAAAAAAGTCACTCACCAGCCTCTTATACAGCTTGGCGAGTAAATTTGATGAAACCAGTATTTCCACTTGCCAAGTATTTTCAACTACTCGCCAACACTTTCAAGTGAAATTTGATAATTTTGCACAACTAGCATGCCTCTGTATTGCCCTTTTCCTGGGCCTGACTTCATGACAATACGTACGCAAAAAACATAGCAAGACTACACAAGCGCACAATAAAAGCAAGTGGGTGGTTTAAAAACAAATTAAATCAACATGCACAAACTTAATACACATTAATTGCAGGCCCAGTACTGGCAGAAACAAGTAGGCCCCTACCGCAGAAAGTTTGCACTCAATGCCTGTTGTGTCTCCGGCCCGTATATATACACATAATGTGTGCATATCTGTACTGTATGTAGTACATACTGGTCTGAAATCAGTGGCAGCTCACTGAGGTTGATTTGTTTTTGGAATAGTTTGGAAAGTATTCTATGCATAAGGAGAGCTCCAAAGCTCCTCCCATTTGAAGAAATAAGATAGCGATAGAGATAGTGATAGAGATAGCGATGAGATAGCGATAGACATAGAGATAGAGATAGCGATAGAGATAGCGATAGAGATAGCGATAGAGATAACAAGTCTAAAACTTTCCATTTCCGTAAAGTAAAGACATTACTTAGAAGGATATAGCGTTCCCACCAATATTAACACATTTCTTGGAAGCTACATGAGCCAATAAGATTTATTTGTGAAGCTGGGTCACATGGTAATTTGCTGAAAATAATGAGATATTGCATAATTTCCCCAGGTCCGTTGCCTTCATACCATGCCGTTTACTGGATGTGAACTGTATATGGCTACACACAATAGGTGGTGTTTTGGGTAATTAAAGTTGACAGCTGTCAGCCAAATATTGATTTATGTTTTGGATTTCAATGGAAATATCACTTGTTTTTGTGTGTGGAGGCATTTTGTAGTACAAAAAAAAAAAAACACAAGACATTAATGTAAGTATGTTATGTGAAATAAAACAGTTTTTCAAAGCAAAGATTCTCACTCGCCATGGCTTAATTAAGTGTGGCGAGTAACACAGTATATTATATTTTTACTCACCACAATTATTTTTTTGCCTGTAAGTAGGTAAATTTTTTTAGTTATTAAAAATGTCAACACACACTAGTGTGTGGGTTGAGCATATCAAATTGTGAGTGACCTCCCATATATGCCTGTAGTAAATTTATCCTAAGAATGTTTTCAGCGCCTACATTTTAAAAGATTTTGTCTTATGCCAAATACTTTGATGGAAGCATGCCTAATAATGGGAACATAAATGTTCCTAAAAATGGGAACATTTTGCTACATGGAATCCGCCATTTGTGATATTTCCCATGATTCATTGCTATCCTAACGTTAAAGCCTTATTCAATGTATATATTTCATATTTGAAAATATCTAGGAAATTAATATCTTTGCTAGGGGAAACTTAAAACTCATGAAAATATCTTCATTACTGTCATGGCTACAACTTTTCCACTCCCATTTGATGTGTTAACCACGCCATTTTTGAAATTTTAGAAAAAAATAGACAATTAAACTAGGCAATTTTGAAAATTCAAATGTTTTTCAACACAATGATTTTTAATATTTCATGTACATGAGAAACTATGACATTTTATCGCAACATCTGAACAAGATGGCTGCATGACTTCAATATTCTCGTGTGTTATAAATGTTCCTATTAGTTAGGGTGTTTCAGCTGACATCATGAGGTCATGTGACTTTGTTTACATCACCATTTTGTCCGTTGCTTGCATGTAGTTATACAAGATAAATTTGGTAGAATTAAGGTACTGTGGCATAGGGTGATCTCTTGTGCTGTCAACGTTCAGCAACCTTTCTTGTCCCTTGAGTGTAGATCTGTTGGTAACAGCAGGGAGTTGTCTTAACAACTCCTGGTAACAGTGTGAAAGGTCACTAAACCAGATGGTGCACAGTGCAATTATTTACTAGTCATACTCCAGATGTTTATTTCTGGAAGTTTGGTAAAACCATGGTGCTATTAATAGCTCCATGTTAAAACAAAAGTATGATGGAGATAATTTGGTGATGAATGAGGGTGTGGCTTGTCAAATTGTGGGAATATGCTCCAGCATTACTTATATCATGGAGGATATTGTGGTAGATAAAAGAATTGTTGTGGTAAGAAATGTCTGTTGCACAGGGAACTGATTTCTGTATGTTTTTGTTTGTGTGAAACTAACAAGTAAAATTATTGAAGAAACTTCCTTGGTTCCAGTAACAAATGTAATTCCTGCTAGAGTTGCTTCATGCACCTACAGTACTGTAGAAGATTTTATGCAATAGGTAATTGTTCAAATGATTTAGGGCCTTATTTTACTCCTGAAGTTTATGTAACCAGCTGAAAAATGGAGCATCATCATTGCTTTATTGCAGCCATTAAGCATAGTTAAGGTATTAATATATAATTTGGTAATTGGTAAATGTTTTTTCAAAACAGATTTTCTATCAATGCAATCAAAAATCTTATTTCGTTAAGAAAATATCTAAGTTTAAAGTTTGGTATCATTTGTGTAGAAATGACTGATTTCAGACTAGTTGTGATGTCATAGCCTCAGATTCCTCAAAATTTTTATGTATTCTATCATATTTTGTCCTGAGATTTTTGGGGCATAAAAGCCATGGGATATGTTAAAAAGTAATAAAACTGAATCAAGGAAGGTTATTTATGATATTCACCCAAAAAAAGTTCAAGGGAAAATAATTTAAATAGTGGAAAAATTTAAAAAACTTTCTCCAAAATACCTTAACAATTGATAAGAATGTGAGGATGAAGACATCAACTTTCCATAGTGGACTTATACACCAGTCATTTCTACACAGATAAGACATGGTTTAAACTCGAATATCTCATTAACGGAAAGATTTTTCAATGCTTTCTTAACTATTTTGTTTCTTTTGAAGTCCTCTTTCATATAAGATGGACATGTTTGACCACTAAACTAATCCTTTAAATAAATTAATAAGAAGAAAAAGCAGAGTTAGGATTATCCTCAAAAATCTTTGCACAAGGGTAGTATATTGACAATAAGAAGGATATTACAAATGGCTGTAATGAATTCTTTGTAAATATTGGTATAGAGCTTGCTAATAATATTCCTGATATATGTGATAAATCTATCCACAATTATTTAACCATCAGAAATGGGTGCTCAATGTTTCTTGACAATGTCAATGGAAGAGCTCAATGTTTCTTATGTAAATGAGGAAGAGATCATTAGTGTGGTAATGTTAATGAGGAAGAGATCATTAGTGTGGTAATGCAATTTCAATCCAAAAGATCAAAAGATCATAAAGATGTAAGTATGTATTGTATAAAGCATATCATTAAGTATATAGCTAAACTTTTGACCTATATTTGCAATCAAGTCTTTTATTACAGGTATATTTCCAGATAAAATAAAGATAGCAAAGGTAATACCTCTTTGTAAAGCAGGTGACAGGGATCTATTTAGTAATTATAGACTGCTTTCTACTCTTCCTCAATTTTAATTTTTTACGGAAAAGTTGTTTAAAAAAAGGCTGGATAAATTTTTAGACAAACAAGTTGCTAGTTAAGATAAGATAAGATCAATTTATTTCGTTCACAACAAAATATGGAAATTTGTCGCCCTGTAGCAAAACGTACAAAGATATTTAAAAAGAAATTTAAATATAAAAGTTATAAATATAAAAGTTACATAAAAGTTATATATATAAAATAAAATTAAAAATTAAAAACCCCAGTAAATTAGGACAAATACAATTTTTGGTAAATAATAGTAAATGGTAAAATACAATAATGTCCAAGATGTAAATATACATTTATATAGGCCTACATACATACACATATATACACATACATATACACATACAGTATATACACACACATATATAATAGTATGGCTTTAGGGCTGGACATTCAACAGCTATGACTCTCACTGATCTTGTAGTAGATATTACTTCAACAATTGATAATAAAATGCATGCAATTGGGGTCTTTATAGACTTCAAGAAAGCTTTTGATACATTTAACCACGAAATGCTTCTAAAAAATTAAAATGTTATGGTATATGAGGAGTAGTGAATAATTGGATTTCAAATGATCTTTTAAACAGACAGCAATATGTACAAATTAACGAATGTTCCTCAGATTTTTTAAATATCAAATGTGGTGTTCTTCAAAGGATCCATTCTGGGACCTAAGCTTTTTATAATAAAGATAATAATAATACATCAATTTATATAGCGCTAATTTTGTAAATACATTCAAAAGCGCTTTACATACGAGGAAATTAAATACGAAAACAAAAATAAGAATACAGAAATGACAACATAAATAGAAATACAATGGATCAAGCTGCACATTAGATTAATGTCTTTTTAAACAAAAAAGTTTTAAGCTTAGTTTTGAAGAAGGTCAGGGATACATTATCAATACATTTGAGTTTAGTTTGGAGTGAATTCCACAACCAAGGACCTTTATAAGCAAAGGCCCTTTCGCCAAGAGTTTTATGCTTAATACGGGGAACAAATAGGGACTTGAAACGAAAGTCATAGCGGGATGGTTTTTCAACTATCATTTCACATAATTATTTTGAAGCAAAGCCTCCACATCATACATCAATGATATGCTGTATGTTGTGTTTCTGATGTTGTCAAATTTGTCCTCTTTGCCGATGACACTTTAGGTACAGATCATGATATTGATCATTTGAGCGCATGTGTATCCAAGGTGTTAAAAGATATAAAAGTATGGTGTATGGTAATTACATTATCTTTAAATATAGATCAAACAAATTTGATGTTATTTTCAAAAAGGGATCGTGAGAATACTATTATTATAAAGTTTGAGAGTATGTGACTGAAAGAGTATTTAACATGAAATTCCTAGGGGTAGGGGTAGTAATAGACCGTGAATTAAATTGGAAGGAACATACAAAAACGTACAAATCTAAAGTTGGTAAAAGTCTAGCGATAATGTATAATTTAAAAGAGGTATTAGCAGTGAAGTCTATGAAACTTCTCTACAATTCTTTAGTTTTTCCTTGCATTAATTATTGTCTGGAAGTTTGGGGTAACACCTATCAAAGCATTTCATACAATTTTTGTCATTCAAAAAAACCAATAAGAATGGTTTACAAAGCAAAGCTCGACACTCTTACAAATGCATTTTTCATTGATATGAAAGCTCTGAAATTAGAGGATCTCGTCAATTATAAGACTGCCTTGATTTTGTTTAAAGCCAAAAACAATTTGATACCTTTAAATTTGCAAAAGTTATTTACTGAAAAATGGGGATATCTAGGGACACGTCAAAGGGACAATTTCCAACAAGTTTATGTGCCAACTACATTGAAAGCTATGTGTGTTTCAGTTTATGGGGATAACATGAAACCTCCTTAATTTGGAACTTAAAAAGTGTAAAAGTGTAAAGAGGAGATTTAAATTTGGAATATTTGAAAAGTACAAATTACTGTAATTTTACTGAATTTCAGACATGTATCTTTATTGGATAGATTTATGTGCACAACACATTTATTGCTCTGTTAAGTATTAAAAGTTCAATTTTAAACTTCTTCTCCCTCCTTTTCCATTCATTTTGTTTTGAATTGCAAATGTTTATAACACTTTGATGGAAATAAATTACAACAAAACAAACATCATTTATGTTCTAGCATCACAACGATTTTAAAGCTCCTGCTTGCATCCCCCCTCCCTCCTAAAATAAACATCAAACATGTATTTCCTTCCTGACAAACCCAGCCTGCTCGAACTAACAACCCACCAACAAAAACACAGGCTTAAGTGCCCCCCAAATCATGTTGAGCTACTACATCATTAATGTTTTAGTTTGTTATTGTAGGAAAAGAAATATCACCATATGGCAGTAATTGACATACTGTATGGTCCCCTAGTTATATACCTTACACAGCACAAAGTAAACAAACCTATTGTAATCTACTATAATGGTTGATACATACATGTATCTTAGGCCCTTGTTGATACAGTGAGTTGTTATTTGTGAATTTATGGTTGATATGCCATACTGTAAGATCTCACAGTGTACTGAGCAATTGTAGTTGATTGCTGTTTTTCTTATCACGGTATTTACACAAGTGTAGAAACAAATAGTAATTTTGCAAAGTGTGAAGTGTGTTCTTATCCTTTCAAACTTAATTGGTTTTTGATTGGTATGCCCCATGGAATACTATGGTATTACACCGTGTAATATTCCATGTAATACTGACCCTGGCGTGAAATGTATGGAAGAAGCTAAGAAGATTAAATTGAAATTGATTGAATTAAATCTTACATAATAACTTGAGGGAATAGACTGCATGAGTCACAAGAGATTTGGTTGGCATTGTGACATAATATTTGAAGAGAAAAATGAATTTCTTTCTCGAGAGAAAAGCGATTGTCATACAGGAAGACCATTCATACTAATCTGAAGTTAAAGGTTTAGTTCAGTGGTCAAGCATGTTTATCTTATATGAAAGAGGACTTTAATAGAAACAGATTGGTGAAGAGAGCATTCAAAAATTGTATTCTGTTAATGAGATATTTAAGTTTAAAATTTGGAATCATTTGTGTTGAAACGACTGAAATCAGACTAGTTGTGATGTCATTCAGAAATTTATGTATTCTATCATATCATTTTGTGGCTTAAAACCATGGGATACTGTATGTCAAAAAGTAGTAAACTGAATCTAGAAAGGGTATTTATAATATACCACTTGAAGAAAGTTTGAGGGAAAATAATTTAAATAGTGAAAACACTAAATAAAATTTCTTTAAAATACATAAAGACTTTGAAGAATCTGAGGCTTGACATCATAACTAGTCTGATTTCAGTCGTTAATACAAAAAAGATACCAAACTTTAAACTTGAATATCTCCTTAACGGAATAAGATGTAACAATGCTTTCTTCACCATTTTGTTTCTTTTGAAGTCCTCTTTCATATAAGATGGACATGCTTGACCACTGAACTAATCTTTTAAAATAAATGTATCAGTGTATAACATAAATGATTTAATTGGTAGTGGATTGATGTCATACTTAGTATATAGATGTGTTGTGGTCTGCAGATGATCCTTATTGTTTTTGGTGCTGATTTCATGAATATTTTATTAGTAGGCGGGTCTAAATGTAAAATTCTGTAATCAAGCTAGTAAACATGGATATCTCATGATTATTGAGGTGGATTTATATCCAGTGTGATGAATAAACCTGCTAGAACACGACACAAATGAATACAATAAAAAGTATCAAATGCTACTAATCCAATGTTAGCATCATAAACACAAGGGATTTCTGGTCTCTGGTTAAATTATTAAGGTGTGGGGGTATAACATGTACTTTACAAGAACAGGTATTGCCCATCTACTCATGTACATATTCCTTACATTGATTATTGTCTGGAGGTTTGGGGTAAGACCTATCAAAGCAATATTCATCCAATTTGTGTCATTCAAAAGAAAGCAATAAGAATGATATAAAAAGCAAAGCTTAACACTCATACAAATGCATTTTTATTGATATGAAAGCTCTGAAATTAGAAGATCTCGTCAATTATAAGACTGCCTTGATTTTGTTTAAAGTCAAAAACAATTTATTAACTTCAAATTTGCAAAAGTTATTTACTGAAAAATGGGGACATCTAGGGACACGTCAAAGGGACAATTTCCAACAAGTTTATGTGCCAACTACATTGAAAGCTATGTGTGTTTCAGTTTATGGGTTAAAATATGAAATCTGCTTAATTTGTATCATTATTGGATAGGTTTATGTGTACAACACATTTATTGCTCTGTTAAGTATTTGAATTATTATTTTAAAAGGGGGGAGAATCACATAAGTTTAATTTTAAACTTCTTCTCTTCTTTTCCATCCATTTTGTTTTGAATGACAAATGTCCATAACACTTCTATTCATTTTGTTTACTATTTATATATCATATACTATTTAACGTTTTGATGTACTGAGATGCATGATGGAAATCAATTACAACAACAACATATACCTGGCACTCAAAATGAAAGAAAAATAACACTTTCTTCACCATTTTGTTCCCTCCACTGTCCTGTAAAAAATGAACTTTCTTGACCATTGAACAGAATCCTTGTCAGTACTAGTCCATCAACATCTTGTGTCATCTGTATATTCTCCTCTCCTTTTCCATTCACAGGATGTGTTGAAATTTGTGGACAACATAGGAGATGAGGGCTTTATTATATTCTCCTTGGGAACATATGTTACGAACATGAAGTATGATGTCAACGTGATGCTTGCGGATGCCTTTTCAAAGATTCCGCAGAAGGTGTTTTGGCAGCTGAACACGTATCCGGATCCTCCGCCAAACCTTCCACCAAATGTGAAAGCTATGAGCTGGTTACCACAGAATGACCTACTCGGTAAGGCCTTTGATGTATTTTTAAAGGGATATATGGACATATACAGTTGAATTGCCTGTTAGAAAGAGTTCTTTATACTTGGTAAAATAGTATTTTCATTCTGAAATAGCTTATATTCTGTAATTTACGAGTTATGGCCGATCAAAGTTTCATGAATATTTAGTGTATGCCGTATTTTTGATGTACTGTAGGTCTGGGTGGGTAGCCCCAACACTTTTGGGGTAATCCTTTAAATTCCTATCCTAAATCTTAGTCACTGAAAATAATTTGTCTATTTAACTTAGAATTAAAGGGGCATGGTGAAGACTCATAACATTTTGTAAGAATTATATGCACCCCTTCAAAGAATTTTGGAAATGTTAAGATCGCGCATTCCTACACCACAAAGAAGCAAAACAATTTACGTACCTGAATTAAAAAGCAGGAGTTTGTTCATTTTAATAACAAATTTTGATATAATTTATGGTACTTTCATTGAGTATTTTCTACAGTTTTGAGTACATGGTAGCAAAAGGGGAAGTTACCAATATAATAATTTCTGGATATTACATCTTCTCATCCATAATGTCCTTCTTTTCGCATTGTGACAAATGTCAATTTGTATTGCCTTTGTATATCAATTCCGCATACTGACGAATGTCTTTGGGACGTGATTAAATGTACAAGAGAAGTGATATATACATTTCCGTAATAGTTTTTAAAATTGATATTTTTCTTTCTTCAACTGGGTGTAATTGTACTAGTTTACCCTTCAGAATCACAATGAAAAGTAGATTCGAAAATTGCAAATATCTTTGACATTGATTTTCTCAAAGTAATGTTTTCCTACATTTGTCATTATGTGGAAGAGGGACGATATGGGGTCATCACATGAGACCCCTATTAGTGCATGCCAATTTATCACAAACTAACTTCCCAGCAGCACTGGTACTCATTTTACAGCAAACAATAAAAATTGTCTTGCTGAAGGACACAATGCAGTGCTCGCAATGGGAGTGCAACCCGGTACCTTTTACATACGAGCAAAACTCCTTAACCACTGCTTCTCTGGCACACAACATACTTACCTGCTACCACAATAATACAATAGGCTACAGCTCTCGACCTCACTCAAAACCGCTGGAAAAATTATAACTCTGCGCCCTTGGACCCTCTTCCCTGTAGTAAATTTTCAGCATTTGTAATGACCTCAAGTCTGAAAAGTTTTCAGTTTGTTTTTATTGTGCTTTACTCCGTCGAGCGTACTTTCGACGAGAATTAACTGTTTTTGCACTCCTCCGGGAAGACTTTACTTTTGTGTATGTTTTTCTGTGTTTTGGAGTGTACTTCTGCGAGTTAACAGAATCTTACATTTTTACGGTGATTTCTTTGGAACTCATGTTGCCAGTTGGTTAGGCCCCGTAATGCTAGCGTTAGGTAACGTGAGGCCTAATGTTACTTGTTTAACCTAGTATTACTCACACGGACTAGCTTAGTTGTAGAAAAGGAAGAATTCTGTCCTCACATGTCGGGCTTAGCTCAACTGACTAGCCACAACTGTGTTGGGAAAAGAAAGTATGTTCCTGCCCTCTGGTATTTAGCTCAACTGACTAGCCATGGCAGTGGAACTGAAGTTGAACTTGAATTTGAAGTTGAATTGAAAAAGTTGATCAGAAACTTGAGCATTATAATTGTAGTGACATGTCCTCTGCCGGCTTAGCTCAACTGACTGACCATGGCAGTGGAAATTAAAGTTGAACTTAAAATGAAAAAGTTGATTTAAAACTTGTGAAGTGAGAGTTGTTTCCTGTATCTTGCTTAGCTTAACTGACTAGCCATGACTGTGGGAAGAAAAAAAAATATGTGTGTTGATGCTTACTGGTTTTAGTTCAACTGACAAGGAAAATTTGTGGAGGGATCCATTCTTATATTCTTCAGCTACAATTGCTGCTGAGGGATTCCCCTAGCTTTACAGAGCACAATACATGTTGCAATGTTGATGGCATGCAATGATAATTGAATCCTCTTTCTAAAGCCTAAAGGTACAAATTTTTATGAGGTAGGCTATTTGTCGTGTACTTCGTTTTTTATTTTCAAAGTACTTGCTGTGATGATATTAATTAAATGTACCAGTAGTGAGTAAGGTTAGTCATTCTTTCCTCAATCCTATAGTATGAGAGTTGAGGCTAGCAACAGGCTGCGCTGCGGCAATATGTTTTTGATATGTTGGCATAGACTTCTTATGTTAGTACCGTACTAACAGTATCTAGTAGTAATCCTATCCCAAGCTGCAAATTTGATATGGATTGGTCCCAATGGTGCAAATTATACCACTACCAGGACACAGAGAATGTGGTACAGTTTTTTGGTTCGATGGAACTATTATTATTGCTTGTCCTGTAGCTTTCTGGACTTATCAGTACAAGTGTCTACGCTGTTATTAAGTGCAGTAGGCCTAGTTATATCTGCCTGCTTGAACTTCTCTCTTGAGCAAAACAGCAATAGAAATAGTGAGGCTCCCATTGTCCCAGGTGCTGATACAATGGTAGATAATATAGAACAGGGTGTAACTATTTTTTGAGCAGGTCTACATTTGATCTAGGCCTAGCCCTGAGTTTGATGATACATCTCATATGGTATGATGCTTCTTGACTGGTGTTAAATATGAATCCACCAGACTGAAGTACCATGTTAAGCATCAAGGTTATTTAAGGTAATCTAGGCTTAGGCCATTGTACTTCTATTGCTTCTCCCACTACTCTTCTAGCTGGTTGTTTAGGTTCATTTCTTTTAATTTCCTAGTTGAAAATAAGCCTACGCCGGGGCCTTTGAATTTGTTGGTAGTAACCCCGCCAGTCGCCTGCTTGGTTCCCCGCTGGTAGGGTAACTGTATCTGTAGGATTACCTTTTTGCTGTACATGACAGTATTAAAGGTTAAGTGAAAATTAACTTTATGACAGTAACCTGCACCGATTATTCTAGGAACAGGTTTGCAGATCTGTTTCAGGGTAACTGGATAAAGTTATGTTCCCCTCCTCTATAAGTATGAGTAAAGTTTGCTTTTTTCCCCGGGTTAGGTCTACCGCCTTGATTTGATTTGATATGGATTTAATTTATGGCTTGTTAAGGTGAGGTTAAGGTCAGGTTGCCCTTCAATTTTTAACAGAGGTTTCAACCTTACAGGACAGTATATCACTAATATTCCTAGTTTCAGGTAAGCATGGTCAGATGAACTTGTTAAGGTGTTACTATAGTAAAGTCATGGTGTGGCTTCTATATATGATAGCAAGTAGTGTCTAGTGAGTAGTACATGTACCTAGTGGGGGAAATGTCTCAGGAACTCATACCTAATATGAGTGCAGATTTATTGTCACGGACTGTGATTGACCAGAGGACAGATTAAGTGGCAATCTTGTTTTAGATTGCTCTACGCCCTCATGTTAACATAGTTTTTTTACTTGGTAGTTTGTAAATTTTGTTGTTTGAGAACTACTTTACATTCGTAAAATGTCCACAGTTTTTAACAATGTTGGCCATTTCTGTTTTTGCTGGTATTCAATTTTCTAAGCATAATGCACCCTGTTTGTTTTTTTTTTGCAAGAGGCAGGGTATGGACAGAATCCTTTCCTTAGCTAGTCCACCCCAATATCACTCCCAATGTGGTACTAGAGTTTCATGGAGGTACATTTGATTCCTCCTGTGGACCAGAGAGACTTTCAGGAGATTATGATCAAATATATTGATTTTGGCAAGGTTGGATGCTTTGTTGAAGTGTATGGAGACTTAAATGGTTAATTTCACACTAGTTACTGTAAAAGCTTTATATTAGCAAAGCTCTGTCCCCTGCTGTAGGGTAGAGACCTACACTCTTTTAGAGTTACTGAAACTTTAGTCCAGTTTCTTAGAGTGAAATATATCCTATGTGATACCTTTTGAAGGTATGTGTAGTGAATAAATAAGGTTTTAAGCAATGATCTGAGCAATACAAATCAATTTAGATACCTTGTAAAAGGCGCATGGCTCTTGTTTTGATAGTCTTATACTTAATAAAGGATGACCACTGTACCGGTCCTTAGAACCAAACAATTCTATGAGCTTCTATGTTAGGTCAGATTACTGAGCCTGAGAACATTGTAATGTAAGGAAGGAATAGAAGTAGCTTGTTATATAGATAAAGTTGTTATATAGATAAGGTTGTTATACAGATAAGGTTGTTATACAGATACGGCTGTTATACAGATAAGGCTGTTATACAGATAAGGTTGTTATACAGATAAGGCTGTTGTACAGATAGGGTTGTTATACAGATAAGGTTGTTATACAGATAAGGTTGTTATACAGATAAGGAAGTTATACAGATAAGGTTGTTATACAGATAAGGCTGTTATACAGATAAGGTTGTTATACAGATAGGGCTGTTGTACAGATAGGGTTGTTATACAGATAAGGTTGTTATACAGATAAGGAAGTTATACAGATAAGGTTGTTATACAGATAAGGCTGTTATACAGATAAGGCTGTTATACAGATAAGGTTGTTATACAGATAGGGCTGTTGTACAGATAGGGTTGTTATACAGATAAGGTTGTTATACAGATAAGGAAGTTATACAGATAAGGTTGTTATACAGATAAGGCTGTTATACAGATAAGGTTGTTATACAGATAAGGTTGTTATACAGATAAGGTTGTTATACAGATAAGGTTGTTATACAGATAAGGTTGTTATACAGATAAGGTTGTTATACAGATATGGCTGGGCTGTTGTACAGATAGGGTTGTTATACAGATACGGCTGTTATACAGATAAGGCTGTACAGATATACAGATAAGTTGTTGTTAGGTTGTTATACAGATAAGGTTGTTGTACAGATAAGGGCTGTTGTACAGATAGGGTTGTTATACAGATAAGGTTGTTATTACGGTTGTTACACAGATAAGGTTGTTATACAGATAAGGTTGTTACACAGATAAGGTTGTTATACAGATAAGGCTTTTATACAGATAAGGCTGTTATACAGATACGGCTGTTATACAGATACGGCTGTTATACAGATAAGGCTGTTATACAGATAAGGCTGTTATACAGATAAGGCTGTTATACAGATAAGGCTGTTATACAGATAAGGCTGTTATACAGATAAGGCTGTTAAACGATAAGGTTGTTATACAGATAAGGTTGTTATACAGATAAGGTTGTTATACAGATAAGGTTGTTATACAGATAAGGTTGTTATACAGATAAGGTTGTTATACAGATACGGTTGTTATACAGATAAGGTTGTTATATAGATCAGGCTGTTATACAGATAAGGCTGTTATACAGATAAGGTTGTTATAGATAACCTTACCTTATCTTGGTAAGATACCCTAAACAGGCTGTGAATATTAGTATAACACCTCGTTGATAAACTCGGTTAAGTCTTGCTTGGTGTTTGATTTTTGACACAATCAAGATTAGGTGAAGTTGGTAATCCATTCCAACTCCCCACATTATCATTGTAAATATATGCCACTGTTGCGGTTGAATAGGCCTGCTGGTTATATAACACATGATTGTTATTGTGTCAAATTACATTGGTCAGCTTGATAAGGAGTATCAGTTAATAGCTCTATGGTGATTGCTTTTACAGTAGGTTTACATGTACTGTATGTACACAGTAGAAGGCAGACTGGGTTTGGACATGCTCCCTGTTAGCACACCCCTCACCTTTATGGTAAATTTTGAGACTTGAGACTTTTAGGCATGTTGAGACTGGTACCCAAATGTTAAGGGGGTTGCCCTCCAGAAAAATGAAAATCATTCAGAAGCAAACTTTTGATGAATGTTTTGTATTGGAATGAATGTATATATCAAATTATTCAGACAAATTTATATTATCGAGCAAAAATATGTATGGTTGCTATGGTAACGGCAAAACATAGGTTTAACATAAGATATTCTTGTGTCACAAATTTCTTGAACACCAAGTATCACACTGAGGTGAAATTAAGCCTAAGTTGTGTTATATGGCATTGTTTATACAACCTCAGAAAGACATTTGGTAGAATCGACTTAATTATGCAAGAAATTTGCATATTTCATAGAATATAATTAATAAGGAGCTCATTATATATGCATAGCTCAATTTTTAGGTAAAGTAATAAATATATCTAACAAAACTCTCTGAGGTTGCATAGAGAATTAGGTTATTAGTCAGTATGACACTGATATGATATTTAATTTATTTTGCTCTCATCCCTGTATTTGGGGGGTGAATATCTGAGAAATAAGTTTTTATCACAGACTTGACAATTGTTTTAAATAGAACAGACATATTCATTTTGCTTGGCCATCACCAAAACTTACAGGAATATTCCCATGGATTTGAATTTTTGGTTCGCATGCGAAGCATAATGGCGATTACCTCGTCTGGCTGTCCGTCCGGCCGTCCACAGTTTTTTTCTAAGATTTCCTTAGAAATTTTAAAGTTTGTTGAGAATTCCTCAGAAAATGTTAAAGTTTCTTCAGAGTTCCTCAGAAAAAGTTAAACTTTCGTCATATATCCTTGTGGAAGGTTAGATTTTGCTTACAAAATGTTAAAGTTTTTCAGAGACACTTAGGACTAGTTTACTTAAAAAGTCTGCAAAACATTTGATATTTTCTTAAAGATAACTGTAAAATGGTATAATTTTCCAATATTCTTTAGAGATCCTCAAGCGTCTCTCTTGTAGTACTTGATATTTAAAATCATTAAAATTCTTCAAAATTTTTGGACACTAACAGTTGTATTAGGCATGATTATTAAACTCCACCTTTATTATTGTGGTCATTTGCATAAAATTGCTACAGTATATAAAACAGACTTTTTTATATTTAGTATGCCTAGTCAGGGAGTGTGACAGAATGTGAATGCATATGGACATAGGGGAGGATGCCATGTGGGACATGGATGAAGGCAATGCGGGACATACTATATGATATAAAATATACCATGTGGTATACACCAAGGGCTATAATCAGGCATAATTATTTGACTCCACGTTTTGTTTTTCTTATTCAACAAGTCATTTGCATGTAAGTTATTATAGGAATTGACACTTTTATACATAGTATGCTCAATCAGGGACTGATAGCTAGGATGAGACTTCTTATGGAGCTTATGGGATGTCATGTGGGACATGGGGTGGGATGCCATGTGGGACATGGGATGGGATGCCATGTGGAAGAGGGTGGAATGCCATGTAGAATATATGGTGGAATGTCATGCAGGACATAGGGTGGAATGTCATGTTTGACATGGGATGGTATGGGATGTCATGTGGGACATGGGTCCCATCCATTTCAACAAGTCAATTGCATATAAGTTATTATATGAACTGACACTTTCATACATAGTATGCTCAATCTGTGATAGCTAGGATGAGACTTCTTATGGACATTATGGGATGTCATGTGGGACATGGGGTGGGATGCCATGTGGGACATGGGTGGGATGCCATGTGGAACAGGGTGGAATGCCATGTCGGACATGGTGGGATGCTACGAGTAACACAAGAGTGTGACATGTTGGGATGCCATGTGTGACATAGGGTAGGATATCATGTGTGACATAGGGAGAGGATGCCAAGTGGGACATAGGGAGGATGTCATGTGGTACATATAGTTGGATTAATGTGGGACTTACAATGAGATGGGATCCATAGGGTGGGATACCATGTGGGACATATGGTGGAATGCCATATGTGAGACACTGTATGATGGAATGCCATGTGGGAGATATGGTGGAATGCCATGTGAAACAAGGCATGGGGTGTCATGTTGGACATGATGTGGGATATAATTTGGGACATGGGATGTGGGACATAGGGTGGAATGCCATGTGGGTCATAGGAGGGGATGCCCTGTGGGTCATAGGGTAGGATGCCCTGTGGGACATATGATGGAATGCCACATGGGACAAGGGATGGGATTGGATGTCATGTGGGACATGGGGTGGGATGCCATGTGGGAGATATGGTGAAATGCCATGTGAGATACGGGATGGGATGCCATGTGGGACATGGGATGCCATGTGGGACTTACTGTGAGATGCCATTTTTATAATTGGCCGGATTATATGATATTGGTGTCAATTTGCATGACCATGATGGTATTTATCGTTCTAGTTTCATATATGATTTTTAGAAAGAAAGTGGTAAAAAAACTATGTATATATTGTATTTCCTTTAGAAGTTACAAAATTTTAAAATATTTTTGAATTTGGACAAAAGTGACTGATTGGCAACATCTGTGACATCATTTAGACAATTTCAACAAAACTTCTTTTGTATTTCTTTAAAAATGATTTGGAATAATAAATACATCAGAACTGTGCTGGAATTGCCTTGATGACATCACCAAACTGAAGGCATATGTTGCACGAGGTGTTTTTAAGAACATTTTTCTACTCTTTAAATTGTTACAACTTCCAAACGGAACTTATAAGATATTAACATAGTTTTTTTACCACTATGTTTCTAAAAAAATTCTCTATCATGTATGAAAAAATGAAAGTCCATAGGAATATTTCTTTAAGTAAGAAGTTAGTAGCAGAACTGCTTAGAGTGTACTTATTTTCTGTACAGGTTCAGATGTCTTACATCTTTTTTCTTGTTAAATAAACATTACTCTACATAATAATACTACTATTGGTGATTCATTCAGGGTGTCATCCTGTTTCGCCAGAAGTCTTTAGGATTGGCATGTATTAATTACATGCACAATAAAATCATTCTGTGTTGAGCTGGAGTTTCATCACAGCCCACAGCAAGCTCATGCCTCGTAAAGTTATGTTCAGTTAAATAAAAGATATTAAGATATCTGTGATGACTTGAAAGTTCAGGTCTCATCCAGAAGTATTCTTATAGTGGAAGTATCTCTTAGGTGGTCCTACCATGGAGGTACCACTTCCATGGTCCTACAAGCAAAGAATAGTTATATCATTTATAGACCTGTGCTATGACATAGACCTAAGACTTTGGGATATTCATTCCCTTTTCATCTTGTCTGTTTGGTTGCAGTAAAGGTGTGAAGTACAGGTTCTGGATGAGACCTGAACTTTTAAGTCTTTGGTTGCCAGAAGAATGCTATTGGAAGACAAGGATATCATGCCCTGTCATTTTTGGAGATCCATGTTGTAGTGAATTAAGGACCTTGCAATGTCGTTTCCTTTACGTTAGTTCATGTGTCCTATAGTTGATTAGGAAAGCGGTAATTAAAAGTCTTGAATCAATATTTTGGACAGTAGTTCCTGGAGGATGTTTAGTTACATTTCAGGTACTGTAAGCTGTCCATTTGGTTTTTAGTTTCTCCTTCGAGTCCTTCTTTCCATTACCAGGAAGATGTTTTGAAGAATGGATGGACTTTGTAATAATATCATGTTTAAGATTTGTTAAAAATCTTTTTGTTGATTAAGGTCATAACTTTTGTTAGTGCCACGATTATAGGGCTATCCTGGCATTTTGTTGTCAGAGTTGAGTACAGTATGTAGCATAGCTCTATTTGTCGATTTGCTTTTAATACAAGACTTTCTTGTATGATAGTTGAACTGTTGAGTGCTCACTTAGTTCATACTGCAATGGGCCAGTATAAAGAGTACTTCTTTCTATCTCAGCTCCTACAGTTTGGGTTGGAGTAGTTCTCTTTGTTAGAGTGCACTCCACACCTCCTAGTAAGCTATGAATTCGTAGCCTATTGTGGTTCCATGGGAGCCTTTTTTTTTCCGCCTTAATTTACTAGCGGGAAGAGGGTCAAGCTTTGCTGTTTTCATGGGGAGGCCCGCCCTGCCCCTCTGTGGGCTCGCCCTGTCCCCCTGGGGGTCTGCCCGACCCTTTTGTGGTCTGCCCGGAAAAAATAAATATATACTGTATATATTTTTTGTTTTGTTTTATAGATTTTTTTTTTTTTAGATCTAATTTTTTTACCTAAAAATCTGAATTAGCCTCATAAATGAAATACTTTACACAGAAACAGAACCCAGAATGATAGACTGGTCCTTGTCAGTGAGAATAGCTTCATTCTCAGATGTATGATTATAGCCAAAATCCCAAAGCTTCTTCACTTGTGGATTGAGCATTTGCGTGCGCATTAATGTGCCACTCAACAAGTCTAGCTACTGACCCTTTTTAAATCAAGCTAGGGGTCTGAAAGGGTGCGGAGTTCTAATTTTCCCAGCGGTTTTGAGTGAGGTCGAGAGCTGTAGCCTATGTTGTGTGCCGGAGAATCATATTTCCCTACCGAAATACACTTCTTCTAGCACTAACGTACTTATCTGCTACACTACCGCCCACCTCCCCACTGAATCTTACTGTTTTATATGGGAGCGTTTTTCTTTCTGCCTCAATTTACTAGAGGGAAGAGGGTCAAAGAGCACAGAGTTCCACTTTTTCCAGCGGTTTTGAGTGAGGTCGAGAGCTGTAGCCTATTGTGTGGTAGGAGGAAAGTACATTAAAGCCAGGAGAAGTGTATTTCGGTAGGGAAACATGAACCTGACAAAAAGCATTGAAAAGTGTTGTTTATACAATACAGTTTCTAATCCTTAATTCGCCTTGTACTTATGATTTCAATACTGATGGTCAGTATTACAATGGTCAGTATTACCCAGTGGAATACACGCCTTATTTTTGCCAGGAAGCAGTTGTGGTTCGAAAAGTAATTGGTTTTGAATGTCATGGGAGTAACAGAAGCATTTTCATGAAGCTCGTGTTCTTTGCCAATTGAATCAGCTATATCCTGTTCCACACTACTTATATGTAAGATATATACTGTACAAATTGCACACTTTTAAAGATCCGTGGACTCTGTATAGGTACAGTATGTATAATGTACGAGAAATATTTTGAATAGAGCAGGCATTGAATTGCAGAATAAGTAAGCTCTTGAAAGCTCGAGAAATTTCTTTCTTAAATCTCAGTTGCTGAATATTGCTGGATGGTCAATTGTAGTTATTATACACATCCTTTAGTATGGGTTGGTTATAGATTAGGTACAATTCCTATAGGTTTTTTTTAATTCACGCGTTGTAGAAAATTGATGATTAAAAAAAAAGAATAGCTTCCTTTTTGGATATTCTTTAATCAATTAGTCTAATAATACACTTTTCTTAAAAACTTTTCCGAAATCTTTACCTATTTAGCACCACGACGGGATAAAGTTCTCCGAGATATATATTGTGGCTGCCATTTTTTTAGTCACCGCACTTGTCTGATTAATTATTCAACGTCCGCAAATAAGTTTTAGAATGTTCCACTAAACTGCAAGTTGATTTTTTGCAGACTTTTTTTTTTCTTCATATAAATTTATTAAATAATTTTAGTAAAAAAAAAAAAAAAAGCTAAAACAAATGAATAAAACATGAAGAAATGTTTAGATTATATATTGTACTTTACAAGTATTATCTTAGTTTTTTCCTCAATTAATCGAAACCATATTACCCCCGCGAAAATGTTATAGCACGATAGCAGTGTTTTGAACTTTGACCGTACTTTGGAGAGCTCGTCAGACATTTTTTGTGGAAGGAAAAGTAGTCCAAATACTTTAATAAAAGTAACTAAAATCACCTTAAAAACAGTTTTTGAAGACATGGATGGGCTTCAATCATCGAATCTAATCATTGTAGGCGAAAAAATAGGGTTAATAGTTTCGTTTTCATAAAGATCTTAAAACTGAGATTTTCCTATACTTTTAACACCTCGCTTAAAGCAGTACAGGAGGGTATGGGATTTTAGTAACCTCGGACGGCCAGCCATCACCAACGCCAGCGCAGCATTACTAACACGTTGGCATCAGTCGGACGGTACTGCGGGGAGTACTAGGTCTATTCCTGCTAAAATTTGACAGATAATGTAAGGGGGATATGGTAATGACTCAAATAAAAACTGTCGCTCAGAATTTGCCACACCCCCTCAAAGATATATGATGGACAATTAAAATACAAATAATTCAATTAGGAAAATACCAAAAATATCAGTTGTGACATTGTTTAAGGTTTAACTAATTTTGATGAAATTTGTTCTTGCTTTAATAGCTTTTAATAGCTTTTAAAGTAGTTTAGCTATTTTGCTTACCGTATATTCCCTAATAAATTCCCCCTCTAAAAAAATACTCCCCCTCCCATGTTATTTGTGCGGTGACAACCGTAAAGCCCCTATTAAGATATTCAGATTAACATATTCAGGGCCCCTGACACAGGTTTAAGATTATAGGGCCAGGACAGAGATATACGAAGTTGGGGGCACCCCCTCTGCCCCCAATGGTTTCTTCCTGGTTTTATGCTTGTTTCCCAGTTGGGAGGATAAATATTATTGACATTAAATTGCCAACATTTGCTTAAAATTTCTATAAATTGACAATGATTTCCTGGAAATTGAAGAAAATTTCCTGGAAATTTAAAGTATAAATCCTTGAAATTAAAGAAAATTTCATGAAAATGAAGGAAATTTACAAAAGGTCAAGGACATTTCTCGAAAATTAAGAAAAAGTTCCTGAAAGTGAAGAAAATTTCTGAGAATTTAAGAAGATTTCCACAAAATTCAAGGAGAGTTTCCCAATTAGCAGCAACATTTTATGGAAACTCAATTTAACCAGTGCAATTTGTATAACCAAGAAGAATTTTGTATTTCTTTCCCCAACTGTGGGATGATCTTTTCTACACCCCTTGCCAAGACAAGTGTTGGCAATTGTCCATTGGACAAAAACTTTTGTATTACGTTAAAATTTATTGGGAAGGAGGGGGTTGGCCCTGATAGTGATTTACTAAGATATACTTCTCTATCTGAAGGCTTTTGGTTCTTTTGTTGTAGATTCAGATTCAAATTTGAAGATTTTTGATTAAGATGAGCAAATATTGGTCCAAAATTGAGGAAATTTGGTCCAAATTAACAATAGTTCAGACGATATAATTAAAACATTGCTAACATCTGTTTTCTATATGGTTCTTTTGATAGTTCAGTTAATTATATTTATGGCTTTACCATGATTTGGGGGCTATTTTAGGGGGATAAGCCCCCATAGCCCCCTGACATGCCACTGGTCCAGAGCTGTGGTGCTTGAGTCAAGAGTCTAACAAAACATGACTCGAGTCAGACAGAATGGGTGTCTCAAGGCATTGTAGTTAAGTTCCAATTCTGAGTTCCGAGTCCCTGATATACCCGAGTCAGACAAAACTGGACTCGAGTCTGACAATAATGTGTAGAAGTAATCAATGGGAAGCACAAAAATGAGACAATTATTGCAAAGCACTCGGGCGCACCCTCAGTAGTGCTGTTGATTTGTGATTACTTCACTAAATGTTGAATTGCCCAAATTTGCGAGCTTTTAGTGATTAATTGCGATTTATTGCAACCAATCTTCCCAAACAAATCGTTTGAAAGAAACAATCTTTAAGTGTTCAATGAAATTTTCGTGGCACTGGTACAGCTCCCACACATAAAGTCAATGCGTTTTCGGAAAGCAAACAGGCCAAGAATCTCACCAAAATGCGAATAACATTTCATAAAATTATCTGTAAGGTTGATAAAACTATTTGAAAATAAAGATCTTGGGATAAGATGACCTTCAAGCAGATGAAGAATTGCAATATCTGCAAAAAATGTTGCTATTTTTGGCATCACCTAGCTGAAGCATGTGAAGTGTCACTTTCCTGGTCTAACAGCATGTCACAAAATATCAAGCCGAATAAAATAATACCAGTACACAAGTCAGCATGTAGTACATCAGTTGTTACAACACAACACAATGGCAGGCACCATAGACAGCAGCTGGTTATTTATATAAAATGTTCGCTATAAATCGTTTTGAAGTTTTACTGAACGTTTTGAAGAGTTGCGAGCGATTAGCGATAACAATCGCTAATGGTTAACAGCACTTAGCTTTGTTTGTCACAAATTTTCACATATGATAGAAAGAAATTTAATCAGTCATATACAGCTTAATTATCACAAAAAAATTACAACGTTTTTTGAAGGAATATTCCCGGGAATTTTCATTTTCAAATATATGATAGAGGACAATGAAAGAAACAACTTGGTGTAAAAATCATGTTGATATTTTTTTCTGTTTAAGATTGCGTGAGTGTGTTGAAAAGTGACCTCGCAGTGTACAGTGTGATGTCATAAAGTCAAATTTAAGAAATTTGTTGTGCATTTCTTTGAAAATTAATTGCCTCTTCCAAAATTGCTAGAAGCATTTTTTGTTTATTTATTAAGATGGGGTATAACATACACTTTATAAGAATGTACTTTGCCCATCTGCTCATGAACCTTACACTCCTAAGTAAAAGGATAACAGTTTTGGGAGTTTATAGAAATACATAAGAATTGTCTTGGATCTGTCTTTATGACATCACATTTTACACTGTGATGTCACTTTTTAACACACTCACACAATATTTGTAGTGCAATAATTCCTTAACGGAAAAAGATACACCAAAATGTTTTTTCAAAGGACTATGGACATCTAGCAGATTTGATATATGTGAAAGCAAGGAGGTACCACCTTAGTGAAAGAACATTAGGCTAAGATAGGCTTGGGTATCAAGTTTCATTCAGCATGACATTTTCGTCGCCAACTTTTTGCATAATTCCTGATAGTCAGGAAGAATCTTGGACTTTAAGTAAAGAACCTTTTACATTTACTGAATGAAGCAGCACTTGTAAAATCTGAGTAAATAACTTTTAGATTTTGTGAAAAGCTTATTTAAATTTCAAGTTATGACTAAACAAAGTTTTGTGCAGAATTTGTGATATAGTAAGAGGAACACATCTCAAAATCTTTATGTAATTCTTTAAGTTCTGTTCTTTGAATTCAGCTACTTGTGAATTTCAGAATGTCTGTTCTAAATATAGGATGATTCACGGTATGATTAAGTTCCCCCCCCAAAATTGCCCAAAGTCCAATGCTGTAACATCTCAAACAAAATTAACAGAGGAATAAAAAACAAATGGTTTTACAAAAGGCGACAAAGGATCCTTCCTCCATTGATGTCACAGATTATTGTGCAATAACAGGTACAATTTTAAAAAGCTGTAAATTGGTCAATTTTTAACCAATTTTGATGGAATTATTTGCTGTTTTAATGGTTAGGATCATATTTAAGCAAATTAAGCCCATGTTGCCTCAAGGTGTCCATAGTCCTTTCTACAATAGTCCTCTATAAATGTATGTGAAAATGAACATTCGTGGGAATATTCCTTTAAGGCCATTATTGTTATTACACTTATTTTTGATCACTGATAGGCTTATCAGTGTTAATTCAAATGAAACCATTGTAGGCTGATCAGTGTTAATTCAAATGTAACCATTGTAGGCTTATCAGTGTTAATTCAAATGTAACCATTGTAGGCTTATCAGTGTTAATTCAAAAGTAACTATTGTAGGCTTATCAGTGTTAATTCAAATGTAACCATTGTAGGCTTATAAGTGTTAATTCAAATGTAACCATTGTAGGCTTATCAGGTGTTAATTCAAATGTAACTAATGTAGGCTTATCAGTGTTAATTCAAATACAAGCATTGTATTTTGACTATTCAAATGCATAAATTGATGTCTATCTCCACGTTAGAGATGGTGATTGCCTTCAAACACTCCACTGTTCTTTTATGAATTTAATATTTTTTGCATCACGGCAAATTCTGTTAATTGCACACAGATCAGGCAGTAATGAATTATGCAAAGAGTTGATGGCTTAAAATGTCATGCTGAATGAAACTCCATCTGGGTGCAAATACTTTTTGAGGACTTGGATAATGAAAGGGAAATATGGTATTAGTTGTCTAATTTTTTGAAGTACTTGCATTTTTAAACTAGACGGAGCAGTAATTGTTACATTAACACCTTGTTTTTTAAACCACTGATATTCTAGGAGATCAGTTACAGATGGCAACCATTGGTGTGGTTGCTTTATACATATCAAACACAACCTTGATAAGAATGGCAAGCTAGCTTTCAGCTCAAAGTTATAATTTTGATACGAGCTCGCAGTTGTAATCTTTATGAGTTTCAATGACAAATGTGAGCTCGTTTATGGCTATAGCAAGCTTGCTGCAAGAGGTTAAAGTGTACTGCTACTGTAGATGTGATGTGCTACTGTAGCTTTGAGCTTAATGCGAGAGAAAAGAGAATTGAGAGAATTTAATTGACAGAAAAGCATGTCTTTGTATATCGGTATTACTAGTTAAATCCATTTGAGCTACAGTATGAGGCCCATTGGGCCAGTGCTTATCCGCAGTTTCCACGGCGCAATCGAATGAAAACATAACTCCCCCTGGACGGGGTCAGTCCATCACTGGTCAACTCCCCAGCAGTGCTGGGACTCCCCCTGGATGAGGGTCAGTCCATCACTGGTCAACTCCCCAGCAGTGCTGGTACTCCCCCTGGATGGGGGTCAGTCCATCACTGGTCAACTCCCCAGCAGTGCTGGGACTCCCCCTGGACGGGGGTCAGTCCATCACTGGTCAACTCCCCAGCAGTGTTGGTACTCCCCCTGGATGGGGGTCAGTCCATCACTGGTCAACTCCTCAGCAGTGCTGGGACTCTCCCTGGATGGGGGTCAGTCCATCACTGGTCAACTCCCCAGCAGTGCTGGGACTCCCCCTGGACGGGGGTCAGTCCATCACTGGTCAACTCCCCAGCAGTGTTGGTACTCCCCCTGGACGGGGGTCAGTCCATCACTGGTCAACTCCCCAGCAGTGCTGGTACTCCCCCTGGATGGGGGTCAGTCCATCACTGGTCAACTCCCCAGCAGTGCTGGTACTCCCCCTGGATGGCGGTCAGTCCATCACTGGTCAACTCCCCAGCAGTGCTGGTACTCATTTTACTGCTGAGTGGACTAGAAAATAGAGAGTAAAGTTTCTTGCTCAAGAACACAACGAATTAAACCTTTTGCATACAAGCAAGACTCCTTAAAGGATTAGTTCGGTGGTCAAGCATGTCCATCTTATATGAAGGAGGACTTCAAAAGAAACAAAATGGTGAAGAAAACATTCAACAATCTCATTCTCTTAAGGAGATATTCAAGTTTAAAGCTCTGTCTTATCTGTGTAGAAATGACTGGTGCAGTAAGTCTACTATGGAAAGTTGGCATCTTCATCCTCCCATTCTTAACAATTGTTTATGTATTTTAAAGAAAGTGTATTGAATTTTTGCACTTTTAAATTATTTTTCCTCGAACTTCCTTTAGGTGGTATATTATAAATACCTTTACTAGATTCAGTTTAACTATTTTTTTGACATATCTCATGAATTTTAAGCCACAAAATCGCAGGACAAAGTATGATAGAATACATATAGACTTTGAGGAATCTGAGGCTATGACATCAAAGTAGTCTGATTTCAGTCATTTCTACACAAATGATACCAAATTTTAAACTTAGATATCTCCTTAACAGAATAAGAATTTTGAATGCTTTCTTTACTATTTTGTTTCTTTTGAAGTCTCTCTTTCATATAGCATAGACTTGCTTGACCCCTGAATTAACCCTTTAACCACTGAGTCATTGCACCTCTACAGGTCGTACTGTACAAAGGTCACTATTGATCCTTGCTGGACTGAAACTGAGGGAAGCGCAGGTCTTCTTTTCTGGTTCCAAACTTTGTATTTGCTTAAAAGAGTTTTATAGTCTGAGCAGATGAAGTTTTTTGAATTTTGAAAAGTTTTTGAGTTATGGCTGGTTGAAGTTGGATCAATTTTTAATTTATGCGAAATTTGTGATGTATGACTGGCATTCTTCAGAATCTAATAAGGGTAAAACAGGATAAAGATCTTTTGTTTAGAACTTACTGCATCAATTCCAAGAATTAAGAAAATGCTTATAATTTACAAAGAAAATACCAAGATCGCTCTGTAATACATCCATCACATTTATTTTAATGTGATTTCCATTTTATAGGACTTTAGCATCAGTAGTTAAGTCTATTTTTTATGAAAGAGGACTTCTTTACTGCTTTTTAGACATATATAAGATTTTTGAATGCTTTCTTCACTATTTTGTTTCTTTTGAAGTCCTCTTTCATATAAGATAAACATACTTGATCACTGAACTACTCCTTTTAATCATTTTAGCTAATTAGTGCTGTTCTGCATATACCGTACCTTTCAGATGACAACATTGTCGCTAAGCTTCACGCGCAATATCAAATGATTGTTCATCTATGCTGAATGTCCTTCGAGTGAACTCACTGCAGATTTACAATATGTGAAGCAAAATTCATATTCTTTGCAGTAATCAGAATGTCATAAGCTGGATAATATTGTTATTAGTATTTTATTTCCCCAGGGACCTACCATACATGTAGATGGATAGAATAACCTGATGTGATTGCTTCATCTTATGCCGGGTTTTAATGCAGAAAGACTTCAAGAAGAGCATAATGAAAACTTGAATTATTCTATGTTATGACTTTTGAAGTCCTCTTTCATATAACATGGACATGCTTAACCCCTGAACTAATACTTTAACAGAATAAGATTTTGAATGCTTTCTTCACCATTTTGTTTCTTTTGAAGTCCTCTTTGATATAAGATGGACATGCTTGGCCCCTGAACTAATCCTTAAATAGGAGCTGGAAAAAATCTACAGTTGCAGGAAAATCGGAAATTCACGAGAGAAAAAAAAACTATCATTGATTTTGTTATTATAGATTTCTTGAGTAAACAACAGTGTATGTGGTAAATATGTGATCTACAAACATGCGGGATGTATTTGTGGGATGAAAAGTACATCAGTTGTGAGTATTGCAAAAGAGTGAGGTAAATGAAGATGTATTCACTACATTTATATTATTTCTGTCTCAATTTTTTGTGGGAAGTTTTTCTACACCTTTATTCAGAACTGCTGAATCTGATTATGTGTTCCAACTCCGAACAGTTAATAATGAGATGATCATCATGAAGTTTTAACAGATTTTCTAGTTACTTTGCTTTGAAATTAACAAAATATAAGATAATGGAATGTGGAAGTATTAATGTCTAGTTTGCTTTATTTAAGGACTTAACTCATGTAGGCAATACAAATAATATTTTTATCAAAATCTGTTATAGAATATTCTCTTCAAAATTTGTTGCAAATCTTATTGAATGTTCAGATTTGTTCAATTAAGACAAATTATTGATGCAAATTTTGTTGTTGCTTCTTGAAATATTCACTACAGTACCTGTCATTCAAGAAGGAAAGGGATGGAAGTGTTTTAAGGATATTTGTTGGAGCTGAAGTCACTCAGTCAAAATATTTTAATGGAATAAGTTGCTCAATAGTGAGTGCATGCCCTGAAAAGAAATCCAAACAATAAATTTTGGGGACCAAATCAAATCAATTGGTTTCTGGCATGAAAAAAAATAAAGAATTAAGGTGATTTCTGGCATGAAAGAAAATTTAAGACTTGATTTGATTTCTGGTATGAAAGAAAAAAGTTCATGCCTTTAAAAGAAATCCAAACAATAAATTTTCCGATCAAAATTAAATCAGTTGGTTTCTGGCATGAAAGAAAGAACTACTTGAAGATGAACCTTGTGGGTTGGCATGATATTTGAATATTTAGATCATTCTTGTACTTTCGAGCCTTTTACAGTCTAGGTAACTCATCAGAAAATAGAGGTGCTTTTTTCAAAATTTCTTGAT
This sequence comes from Chiridota heheva, assembly GCA_020152595.1. NCBI lineage: Eukaryota > Metazoa > Echinodermata > Holothuroidea > Apodida > Chiridotidae > Chiridota > Chiridota heheva. Next base: position 580,606 of record JAIGNY010002006.1, read on the forward strand.
TTGACTGATCCCTTTAGTTTTGTAGGCTGCAGTACAAATTTGAGCTCTTTTAAAGGAATAGTTGATTTAGTTTAAGTCCCATCTTATATGGAAGAGGACTTCAAAAGAAACAAAATGGTGAAGAAAACATTCTCAAAGCTTATTCCGTTAAGGAGCTATTCAAGTTTAAAGTTTGGTATCATTTGCTATTCAAGTTTAAAGTTTGGTATCATTTATGTAGAAGCGACTGAAATCAGACTACTTTTGATGTCATAGCCTCAGATTACTCAAAGTCTGTATGTATTCTATTATATTTTGTCCTGTGATTTTGAGGCTCAAATACAATGGGGTATGTCAAAAAATTAGTAAAACTGAATCTAGGAAGGATATTTATAATATACCACCTGAAGAAAGTCTGAGGAAAAATAATTCAAATAGTGAAAAAATTAGATAAACTTTTTTTTTTAATACATAAAGACTTTGAGGAATCTGAGGCTGTGACATCTTAATTAGTCTAATTTCAGTCGTTTTTACAGAAATTATACCAAACTTTAAAGTTGAATATCTCCTTAACGGAATAAGATTTTTGAATGCTTTTCCTTTTGTTTCTTTTGAAGTCTCTTTCATATAAGATTGACATGCTTGACCACTGAACTTAACCTTTAAAGGGACAGAAATGTGAGGGCACAATTTTCCAGAGACACAATTATTTAGCAAAGCTTTTAAAACCTTGTGGAGAGCTCCAAAAGTAGTCAATTGAGATTCATAAGCAATATACAATTTGGTCACTTTGGGAGGCAACACAGGTCAGTAAATATTTACAAAATACACCAAAATTATGGGTCTTATTAGTCTAGTCCACTTTAAAGATTTAAAATTCATGAAATTAAAAGACAGTGAACTCTTATTAAACCCTTATCACTTGAGAGGTGAGTAGATCATGTCCCCCCCCACCCCACCCTCTTGCATTTACTATTGTGGGAAGGGAGGCTGTTGACTCCACACTCCAGTGGGATACAGTTTAAGTAGGAATTGGCATTTATTCTAAAATAATTAGTTACAGGTAGCATGGAACTAACTATTTGCCCCATTGAAGCCTATGATGAAAGAGTCAAGTCCTTTTTGTACCAGAATGTTATAGATTTGGGATCTTTTGTGATGTTTTCCAAATAGTACCATCTAATATCACTCGGATGAGGGTACTTTCAATAGGGGTCACCTGAGGTTTTGGCCCTTTTTTTTTAGGCTGAAGTGAAGAGGTGTTTTACACCCTTATCAAATCATTCAAATTTTGGTATGGGTCCTTGGTAAAATAGTTTCCCATGAAACTTTTACTGAAACAAATCTCGTCAAGTTTGGATATGCATAGTCAAGGCCTGCCCTTTCTCTACTATTACTGAAATTTTCAACTTTTCAGCTTCCTGTCCCATGAAATTGGACCTCTCGAAAATATTATTTATTAGCCTTTTCTTAAAGGGTTTTCGTTTTTGGATAGCGGAGTAATACCTTATTAGTTTCGTACTACCTTTTTAGTTCCGTACTACCTGTACCACTTTAGGAAAAGGGTGAAAGTTCATGCTGAATGTTCTTGTTGGCTTTCACTGCAACAAGGATTTCCTCTCTTTGGTTGATGTATCACATGTTCACGATAGAGTGCAAAACTTTGACTGTGTTCCCACTTGAATACGAGCTCTTGAACAGACCCATTGAGGTGATCAGATCCGCCAATTTTTACTGTGAGAACGCTCACAGGATCTGATCACAGTCTCTTGATCCTAGTCGAGGGTAGAATCATCTGTAGCAGGCGATCAGTTCCACGGATAAGATTCTCAAAACATAGGTGTGAGCACTGATCAGTGACTTAAATCAAGTTAGTTACAAATAATTAGCCTGGTCGGTTACATTTTGCAGGTTTTTCAGTCACCCACCTTTCGACTTGCGGTTCACATTTGTCCCACGATCAGATCATCTGCAGTGGATCTGGTCGCGAGCTCGAACTCTCGTGATAATACATGACTTTGTTTTTCCCACAAAGATTGAGCTGATTTATAGGTTAATTAAATCAATGAGCTGATTTATAAATGAATCAAATCAATGAGCTGATTTATTAATAAATCAAATCAAATCAAATTGATCATCTGGGAATCATGATCTGCCGATCCGAAGATACCATAAGTGAGAATATGGCCTTAAAGCAATTAGAAGTAATCACTTGTGATTTGGCACATTTGACTCTGATTGTTGCAATGCCCTATTCCTTTACCAAGATGACATCATACCTTTTCAATTGTGTGCTTAACAGTGGGTTATAAGCATGTTTATCTTATATGTAAGAGGACTTCAAAAGAAACAAAATGGTGAAGAAAGCATTCAAAAATCTTATTCTGTTAAGGAGATATTTATGTTTAAAGTTGGTATCATTTATGTAGAAGCGACTAAAATCAGACTAATTGTGATGTCGTAGCCTCAGATTTCTCAAAGTTTTGATGTATTTTATCATATCTTGTCCTTCGATTGTTTGCTTAGAAACCATGGGATATATCAATTAAGTAGTGAAACTGAATCTAGGAAGGGTATTTATAATATATATTACCTGAAGAAAGTTATAAGGAAAAATAATTTAATTAGTGAAAAATTAAATAAACTTTTTTTTAAAATACAGAAAGACCTTAGGAATCTGAGGCTGTGACATCACAATTAAGTCTGGTTTCAGTCATTTCTACACAAATGATACCAAACTCTAAACTTTAATATCTCCTTGACGAAATAAGATTTTTCAATGCTTTTCTTCACCATTTTGTTTCTTTCGAAGTCCTCTTTCGTATCAGATGGACATGCTTGACCACAGAACTATCCTTTAAGCATTTGTTTTGGAATTTGACATTTTTAGGCATAATTATTCAATCAAGCATAAAGCTGGGTGTTTTTATTTGTAAGCACACCAATCTTGAATATTCAGTAATGTTCAGAAAGAAAATTTACTGGCGCTCAAGCAAGATTAAAGGGAACCTCCGCACACGTTTTCTGCAAACACATCATACTAGAACAGGAACTTGGTAATATTGAAGAATTAAACTCCAGTACTATCTGCAAAATATTTCCATCTATTTTACAGTTGAGTCATGTAAGGGAGTAAAAACTGACAAATTTTATATTTTAATTGAAATAAAGTCACAGGAATATATTCCTTTAAAAACTGTTGAATTATAACAGTCAAAACTTCAATTAAATATTGAAATATAATTTCCAAGAAATGCACAAAAGGCAAAGCTCTGATAATGATGTATATGATTCTGGGTAGGGAAACAATCATTAATGATCGCTGAGGAGAAAAGTAAAATACACTCTTGGACAAAACTTGTTGGAACACTACGTAAAAATGTGTACTGCTTTTTATGAACATACCTTTCTTTATTATTCAACATCCATACTTCATGGTTCTTCATTTTGTATTTTATCTTTTCTAATTAGTATGTTTTTTCATGCTTAGGACATTTGCATAATTTCCCCTTCCCCCCCTTTTCCCCTCTCCCATTCAATGTTGATCATTTTTAATTGGTTTTTATTTTCAAATCATATAGACTCAATCACAAAAAATAATTTAATACCGGAAAGGGGGAAAGGGTGGGGAGTTAAAAATTGATGCAATTAATAATCATGAATAACGACACTAAATATTTAGCTTGTTCGATGACCACATTGAACTGTTCCCACTGTTTTGTCCAAGATTGTAGAAGAAAGCTATGCTGTGTTTACTTTCTCCATGACATGCCTGGATAAAGCCTTTATTACTTCCCAACCAGTTTGATTATGTCTGATCATATTAACTCCATGGTCTGATCATTAACTTCATGGTCTCATCATATTGACTCCATGGTCTGATCATTAACCTTATGGTCTGATCATTAACTCCATGGTCTCATCATATTAACTCCATGGTCTGATTATTAACTCCATGGTATGATCATTAACTCCATGGTCTCATCATATTAACTCCATGGTTGATCATTAACTTCATGGTCTCATCATATTAACTCTATGGTCTGATCATTAACTTCATGGGCTCATCATATGAACTGCATGGTCTGATCATTAACTCCATGGTCTGATCATTAACTTCATGGTCTGATCATTAACTCCATGGTCTGATCATTAACTCCATGGTCTGATCATTAACTTCATGGTCTGATCAGTAACTCCATGGTCTGATCATTAACTCCATGGTCTCATCATATTAACTCCATGGTCTGATCATTAACTTCATGGTCTGATCATTAACTCCATGGGCTCATCATATTAACTTCATGGTCTGATCATTAATTCCATGGTCTGATCATATTACCTTCATGGTCTGATCATTAACTCCATGGTCTGATCATTAACTCCATGGTCTGATCATATTACCTTCATGGTCTGATCATTAACTCCATGGTCTCATCATATTAACTCCATGGTCTGATTATTAACTCCATGGTATGATCATTAACTCCATGGTCTCATCATATTAACTCCATGGTTGATCATTAACTTCATGGTCTCATCATATTAACTCTATGGTCTGATCATTAACTTCATGGGCTCATCATATGAACTGCATGGTCTGATCATTAACTCCATGGTCTGATCATTAACTTCATGGTCTGATCATTAACTCCATGGTCTGATCATTAACTCCATGGTCTGATCATTAACTTCATGGTCTGATCAGTAACTCCATGGTCTGATCATTAACTCCATGGTCTCATCATATTAACTCCATGGTCTGATCATTAACTTCATGGTCTGATCATTAACTCCATGGGCTCATCATATTAACTTCATGGTCTGATCATTAATTCCATGGTCTGATCATATTACCTTCATGGTCTGATCATTAACTCCATGGTCTGATCATTAACTCCATGGTCTGATCATATTACCTTCATGGTCTGATCATTAACTCCATGGTCTCATCATATTAACTCCATGGTCTCATCATATTAACTCCATGGTCTGATCATATTAACTCCATAGTCTGATCATATTAACTCCATGGTCTCATCATATTAACTGCATGGTCTCATATTAATTCCTTGGTCTGCCTGATACATGCTGTCTCTCTTAATTAATTTTGGCTTTTATCCAAATTGTTAGAGCGCAGTATTTGCAAATTTACGCTTGAGTGCTCGAGTAAATATACAGGTTCAAATTGAGAAGAAATGTTCACTTGGACAATCCATGTAGGTCTCCTATTCAATGTTGATCCTTTTTAATGGGTTTTTATTTTCAAATTATATAGGCTAAATCATAAATTGGTACCATGGACAATCAATGTCTGCTATTCAGAACAGTTGCAAAGGAAGGTGAATGCTGGTTATTTAGAAAGTGATATAAGTTTTGACGGGTTTCATGGGTACAGGATATCACATGAAGCAATATTTCAGTTGGTTTGTAAACTTGATAGTCTCAATTACTATAGCCTCTGATCCTTTGTAGATATTACAGTAAGTGTACACCTAATTTATAAACTATAAAGGACACATACTGTGGCATGGAATTCATTTGACTTGTCTCGCCTTTGTCCATTAGCAAAACCAAAGAAGGGGTTAGACCAGATTAAATATCTTAACTTCAATTTATTTAATTATCCTCATGGGCAGTGGCTTAGTTACTGGGTGGGGGAGGCCAGGGGAACAAGGCAGTTCCCTTTCCCTATAATGAAGGTATAACGAAATGATTTTGAAAAACCAGTTTCCATCATGGCATATTTCTTTTGGAACTCTTTAATTTTTGAAAATCTTCAATTTTCATTAAATTTGCTTTAAATTTCTAAGTTTCTTTCATTTTGGAGAATTTGTTTGAAGTTTTCACAAAATTTGTTTCAATTTTGGTGAAATTTGCATTAGGGATGTGACCGTTTACCGATTATCGTGTATAGATCGAAAACATCGTTTGACATTTACTAAATTAATACATCGTTCACATAGAAAAATCACCCAGAAAGTGCCCCTATCAGTTTCCCAACAATACTTTGCATTCAAAATCAATATTCATTACACAACTTTCAATCAATGATCTTACAATTCAAACTTTACGAACGATCATCAAAGGATTTAATCCTTTTTAATGCGTGAGTTAAATTTTCACAAATCTTTCACTTTGATTTGGCGGAATTTAGGCTTCTTGATGTAGGCTTAGGCCTGATTAAACGATACAAGCTTAAATCTAAATTAGGTTAACACGTGTTTTACAAGCCGTCAAATGGACCCTAGAAATACACAGACAAAAAAGCATTGATTGTTATTTTCACCACAAATAAATGCAAATATTACCTGATGAGTTATTAAAATTGTGCAAAAAAGGAAAAAGATTTCAAAATAAATGAACAAAAACGTTTCAAAGTTAATGAGATTGCATCGTACAGCAGAAACCCACTTCGAACGTTGATCAGGATCAGATGGAAATCGAGAAAACATCTTTTTACTTCCAGCACGATTTTAATCAGCACGATTCCGGCATAATTATCTTACAAAAATGATCTTATATAACAACAAGCAAGCGTTTGTAAGTCCAAATAAGTGTACAGCAGACAATCGTTCTCGCCCGACAAAATGGCGATGTAAACAAAGTTACGTGACCTCATGATGTCAGCTGAAACACCCTAATAAGATAGACTTGCTTAACCCCTGAAGTAATTCTTTAGCGTTTCAGAACATGTGTTGTTGCTATGTGTATTTCATGGAGTGTGTACGATGTTATATTTGTTCAAATGGAGTCCCATGATATCGCTTGTTCCATTTATTATCCACTCCATTAGATAAACAATTCCATCCTCACCTGTCCACAGCATTTTGCCGTTAGTGATTTATTCTTCACTAGAATTATAATGATTGAAATTTGATAAGTATAATAGATAGAAGGTGGCCTAGATCAGATATTGATCGAGCATCTAATTAATATTGATTAATTGATATTGATTCTAATGCTGAAGGTCCATGATTGATGAAAAATTGAATTCCTTTGGCAATCCATAACATATCATTTGTTTACTGGGACACAACTTTCTCAAAACAGTTGGCAGTCAGTAGGTTGGCAGAAGGCTTTTTTCTCATCAATTTAAAGACATTTTTTTGTATATCTTTTACACATTAAAATATTGTTATTCATTTAAGACCAATTGAAAATATTTTGCAGTAGGTGCGAATAGGAATTTTTTTGGTCAGTCAGGTTGGGCTTAAAATTAAATAAATGTATGTTTCAGGTTGCCAACTGACTGGTAGATAAAAGTGCTGACAGTAAAAGTCATTTTACAAATCTGGAGTATAAATCAACAATTCTTTACATTTGTCTTAAAAAGTAAAATTAAAAGCCTGTCATTTATTATGCTTTTAAAGTAAAGAAACCCTTAGCTTGCCCTTACATAAATTTTAGCTTGCAGCAGGCTTGCGAAAAGCTAGCATTTTAAGCTTGAGCAAGCATATGGCTAGCTTGCATAAGCGTGCTGCTGGCTGCAAGCGTGCTGCTAGCTTGCGCAAGCGTGCTGCTAGCTTGCGCAAGCTTGCGCATGCGTGCTGCTAGCTCGCGCAAGAGTGCTGCTAGCTCGCGCAAGCGTGCTGCTAGCTCGCGCAAGCGTGCTGCTGGCTAGCGTGCAGCGCTTGCATGCGTGCTGCTAGCTGGCAAGAGTGCTGCTAGCTTGCGCAAGAGTGTTGCTAGCTTGCGCAAGCGTGCTGCTAGCAGCGCAGCTTGCAGCATGCTTGCGCAAGCTTGCAGCATGCTTGCACAAGCTTGCAGCATGCTTGTGCAAGCTTGCAGCGTGCTTGCGCAATCTTGCAGCATGCTTGTGCTAGCTAAAATGTTAGCTTGTCACAAGCGTGCTGCAGGCAGGCTTGCTAGAAGCAAATATTTCTGGAAGGGGTTTCCAGAAAGGGGCAGGGTGTGACCAAAAGGATATTTATAAGGCATCAAGGGCACTTTGAGGGCAGGTTTAAAGGCACTTGAAATGTAAATAAGGTAGTAATCAATACAGTGTCCCTGCATCTTTTTATATTGGGGCCCTGTAATCAGCAGGAAAAGAATGCAAACAGTTTGCAAAAGTATATTTTTGTGAAAAAATGTAGAGTGCTTCAGTGAAGAGAAGCAGGGTGGTTGGGGGCATTGAGGGGTAGGTTGGAGCACCCCTCTGAAGAAAAAAGAAAACAAAACTAGGGGCCCGTAAAGTTAACTGTTTTGCACTCATTTATTGTACATGTACTTTTCAATACATTTTTAAAAGTTTTAAACCAAAATTGGGACTAATAATTTTTTGTCAAATGAAATTGTTTTTATATTTTTTCTTTACAGCATTTAATGTTCTAAAGGTAGACTTTTAAGAATGACATACAAGTTATGCCAATTTGACAAACGCCTCTAACATTTAAGTATGTAGTAAACATGCTCAAGAAAAGAAAATTAATTGTACACTTCTGTAAACGTTAAAAACAAATTTATTTCACCTCTGTTGAATAAACAAAACATGTGCATATCTGTATGTTCCTGCCAAACACATGCTATTTCTCACTGATTTGTCTGCAAGCAAGGTTTTAATTAAATTTGGAGGAGTATCACCTTGATAATGAGTAGGAGGTGAATAAAACAGGTCAGGAATTGATTACCAATATTTCTACCTGGTATTGATTTTTACAGAAGATCACGAGGTGAAAAGTGCCGAAAGAATGGTAGTCGTGTGCAATGAATTATTTGTAGGCCTGAATACATGTAATATTATCCATTTGTATATAATTGAATTTTCACAGCATTTGAACAGTTTTAAAAGTATTTTTTCAAGAGGAAATAATTATTTTGATATGCAATATTGTAATTTCAATAATTTTAACATTTATTTTGTACATTTTTGAAATTTATTATGAAAATTGCCATTGCTTAAAGAATGGAAATGCAGTGATTTATGTTATAAATACTTTACATAATTGAAATTTCACATTTGAAAATGAATAGAAAATTAAAAGTACAATTTTCAAAGACATCTGCTTAAAATAACATTGCACGGTATACAGGTACTAAGAAAAGTACTGGTACTTAACGGTGCCAGTATGGTATGATATCATTAAATGAAAATTACCGAAGTACCGCCAAATATCGTCAGTATCGGTACTTGCAAGAATAAGTTATAAAAGATAACTTTAAATCCCTTAAATGACTTTTTTAGAAATATATATGTACATGTATTTGAACATGGTAAATCACCTCAAAATTTCATGAGGAGCTAACATTTATGGGAAGACATGGTTACAAAACTTGCAAAGTTTGTAAATATTCCCGCTAGTCCTCGAACTTTCAATAATAGCTGGCCTAGTTATGGTGCACTACTAGTTTCACGAATGACATGTAGTACAGTGACATTAGTACAGAGTGGGAAAGTACTGATTATAACTTTTGCAAACTTTCTAGGTCCAACTGTCATAAAATATGCCTGTATTATTAGTATTATCATATCAAGAAAATTTTATCAGAATATATTAAATTCTTTTGAAAAGAAAGCTGCATGTATTTTTTTCTGACAATCACTTCAGTCAATAAATACTGTTGCAAATTTACAGCAGCATTGAACATTTTGTGTGTAAATTTTTCCTTTCGACACATAAGAGCAGGTTAAAAGAAAGAAAATAATCCTTTTGCCCTATCATGTCACATTTACCTTAAAAATAATAATCTGCAAGTCACATAATACAAATTCTCCTCACAATCAGCAACTATTTTTTTTCAAACAAAATTTAAACAACGAACTAATATGTCAAGATCGTTCCTAGTGAAAAAAAGCCAAATCAGTTCGAGAAAAAAAAAGCTAAATTGAGCTACAGTATCAAAGCCGAATTGAAATAAACTTAAATTCCAATATACCAACTAATATACCAACCCTGGCCCATAGACCAGTATTGCGCAATGTTACGCCAAAATAAAATGTGACCCAGATGCCATTTTAAAGCTCTTCTAAACTTTTATTTCGGCCCTTTGACCAGTCTGCATTCCATCCACTAAGACACAACAAATCTTCGGCGTGAAATTTACATCTTTCTTTGGCATGTGGCAGCGGGAAAAGTAGATTGCTGTTATTGGGCGTACCGGCGTTGCAATAAAATATCTGCCTTGGCGTAAAAAAACTATTGCGGGATTTGCAGTGTTGGCAAACAGGACACAACGATTTATTTACCTAAAATATCAATAAATCTTACAAAATGTAGTAGGCCTATACAACTAAATAACTTTGAAACAATCTCGCTTAAAGACACTTTTAGTCCTAGATTACCTTAGACGAATGATGAAATGGCAGCCATTTTGAAAGAAGTGACATAGGGAGGGCGCAATGCTTAAATAATTTCTCTTTGCTATATATAGTTTTGTGTATTCCTGTATCATTGATTTTATATAAATTATAAATAGAATATTGTCAAGAACTTATACATATTCATTAGCTGAACTGTTAGCCAATCATCTTATTTTAGAAGTAAAAGCAAGTTTTGTTGTCGCAGAAAGTATTGGAGAAGCAAAATACTAAACAAGACTTAAGCTTATTGTAGTAACTCGCTGCATGGTCTCTTGACTGTCTTGAGTATGAAAGCAAAGGCCTCGTTGTACCTTCGGCGGCGTAGGTTTTCATGGAATGCACCCTGGCCCTTTGATGGCTTAGAATTTCATTTGATGGTTTAGAATTTTAGATCTGTGAGTTAATTTGCCATTTGGATGTGGAATTTCAGTAATCCATCAATTTATTTATGTTTTTAACCTCATTTAAGGCGAGTTTTTAAAAGTTTCATTGACTTCCCCCTATACTTATTACTATTGGAGTGTACAAGCTGCGATGTATACAGTACAATTAGTGTTGAATTGTGTACAAATTAGTCCCAAGTCAGTTGTGAACAGAATTACAGAGGTTTTCGGCCCATTCGGGATTTCAATATTGATGTTTATTGTACTTCATATTAGAACCCCTAAAAGGTATGATTAGACTAAGAATTTGGAAAATAATGTTGAGAAATCAATCAATATTTTTGATTTTCATTTTGCCCCGCAACTTTTTGAAAGTTTTGCAAGAGTAGGTAGGCCTAAACTGTGTTGTTCTTGCTCATTTGGAAAATACTGATGGTTAAAAATAAAAAACGTTCGGCCAATTACACACATGCGCAAGTCACTGCAAGACTTGCATATTATTACAATGGGGTAAATTCTGTTAATATACAGACGTGATTGTTGAAAAATATTTTCACCTCTTTTAACAAATGTATGTGTCTGAATAGAAAAAATAAGTGTGTTGCTTTAGAGTTAAAAAAAGTTAACGCAATTTGCAAACTTGTTTAGAATGTCGGAGATTCTGGAGGTGTACTCAGGCGATTACTTTAATCTTGTTAACTTAGAGATCAGGTGTATATTTATGTTTATTTTATGTTTGAATGTTTAAAACGGAAGCCCCTTGTAATATGGGAATTACTTTGGTGTACAATTCCATGGTACTGTAACTTATATTTCATATTTGCCACTTTTGGATAGTCACCTGTAAAAATACCGGTATTTCTGTATTAGCAGTACCATTTGTGTCGGTACTAATGGTGCTCATTTTCACCAGCACCGACAACGTTATTTGAAATGCTTTTATCTTTGATACTGAAAGGTTTTTTATAGTTACAGTAAGTGGCATATCTGAGTGCTTGTGATTCTGAAAAATTAATTAATGTTTTTTTTTTTTTTTGTGGAAAAACATGAATATGTAGAAAATAAAACCATTGATTGGTTGAGTGAATGATAAAAGTTGAGCAACAATGATAAAAGTTGAGCAATGAGGAAAGTTGAGGTTTCCTTCATCCTCTAAAGGTTTGTTTGGTTAATGTTTTTTTAAATTTCTGAACAAGATCTTTAGCTTGAGTGAGTTGTGGTCTAGTGTTCATGCAGAGAAATGGCTCCAGTTCAATTAGTCAATACATACAGTATTGTATTTACATGTAAGGTAGCATGTGGATGGATGCAAATAGTGTGTTTGAGGGTCCCAATAATTATCAAAAGCATATACTGCTCATAAATCTGATGTCACTGCCATCATTTCCAGAAATATTAGCTTGCAGCATGTTTGCGACAAGCTAACATTTTTAGGTTGTGCAAGAGTGCTGCAAGTTCAAGGCAAGCTTGCTGCATTTGGAACAAATACTAGCTTGCAAGCTTGCGCAAACTAACATTACCTTGGGCAAGCTTGCAAGTAAAAACTATCTGTTAGCTTGCGCAAGCATGCAGACAGATTTTGCTAGCTTGCAGGAAGTTTTGAGCTTTTGCATGCAGTTCCAAATACTAGCTTGCTTGATGGGAGCTTGCAGAAGTTTTTGATGCTTGCAGCAAGCTTGATGAGAGCTTGCAGCAAGCTTGATGAAAGCTTGCAGCAAGCTTGATGAAAGCTTGCAGAGAGCTTGCAGCAAGCTTGCCGAGAGCTTGCAGCATGCTTGCGCAAGCTAAAAATTGTTAGCTTGTCACAAGCGTGCTGCGCAAGCCTAAATTTCTGTTAAAGATATCAGTAGTTTCTACAAAAGAAACTTTAAACTTGAATATCTCGTTAATGGAATGAGATATTTGTATCCGTTCTTAATCTTTACTGTCTATTGCTTTTTATTGTCATGTATAGATCATATAAAATGTGCATGCTTTACAACCGACTGGTTGGCTCTGTGGTATAATGTGCACCTTTTACCGGGAGACTCAGGTTTAATTTTGGGTCAGGTCATACCAAAGACTGTAATAATGGCATCTGTGTTTCCTCATCTGCGCTCAACATTTACAGAGCAGAGCAAGGTAATATGAGGTTGATGACATGTTGCGCCAGTATTGGCAGCATGTGCGAAGCTCCTCTTAGCATAGTCCTTCAGAATAGTCTTGGAATGTTTGGACGGTTGGATCGGTAGCTTTGGAAAGTGGAAAATAACCACCACCTATTATTTGATAGCTATTTGTATCCTTTAAGCGTAATCTTGATATTCACAAACTGTACATTGACCCTTATGTCAAACTGACTCTTTTTATGAATGGTTTATTTTTGTTTATTATCAGGTCATCCCAAAGCCAAACTGTTGCTCTATCAGAGTGGGACTAATGGTCTTTATGAAGCATTGTACCATGCTATTCCATTGATTGGTATTCCGTTTGCTTGGGACCAGCCTGACGTCGCCAATAGAATCGCAGGCAGGAAGATTGGTCTTGCTCTTGACTTCTGGAGTTTGACAAGCGAAAAACTTGTGGATGCCATTACGACGGTTATCAATGACACAAGGTAAGGACGGAGCCATTTTTTTATTCTAAAAAATAAAACAAATATGAAAATAAAAATAAAATAAAAAATTAGATGAAGATTGTTATTGTTACACCTTTGCATATTTATGGATTATAAAGTTGCATGGCATATGGGGCAGGGGCAGGATGGCATATGGAACAGGAGAGTGGTTAGGCCCAGAGAGTGAAGTGGTTGAGCCCAAAGAAGTGGGATGGCATATGGAACAGCGGGTGGGGTGACATATGGAACAAGGTGGGATGATGGGCCTAGCTAAGAAATTTTATTGGGGGGTGTGAAGGAATATTTCCCGACAAAATCTTTGACGCATGCTAGCGCAAAATGCTAGCCCAAACAGCGTGGGGTCTAGGGGCCCACCTTAGAGCCCCTAGTGGGATCCATCCAGGGGGCAAAGCCCCCGGAGCTCTGCGATTTATCTAAAATCAACACAGATTTACACGGTAATATCACCTCAAACAGCATGGAAACTTAACTATTTAGGCCCCTATACATTTCTATTTTTCATGGGGACTTTTTTTTTTTAAACTGAAACACCGGCGTTCATTTAGATACCATTTGTTATGAACTACAGAAAAAGAAAAAATGCAAAATACATTTTTTTAATGTTTTTTGTATCACTACTGACCCACAAATATTTTGCTTCGTATTACCGTAGGTTATCTCTACAAATACTCTTGTTGACTTTATCTTGTACCAGCCATTGCTGTATGAAAATCTTAATTAAATAATAGCAAGACCTCATTCCTGACATTCATAATAGAACACTATTTAGAGTTAAGTAACTTACCTTTATGTCTGATAATTAAATATTCATTTCTGTATGTGACTAAACATTCAACAGGCATCATTCAACTTGTTAGTAAGTTGCACAAACTATTTTGCATAAAAACCTGGACACTTGTGATTAATTCCATCAAATTAAAAAATGATAACAACATTAACAAGTTCTAGAAGTGTAGCTAGGCTAGTGTGCCCCTGTCGGAGCCTGATTACTATGGAGCACTGCAGGGTGCAACTGCCCAGTATCACACAAATTTGAGTTTTCAGGAATTATGCCAAGGAAACTGTAAGCCTGTGGTCCTTGAAAAGTTAAAATTCAACCATAAATTGATGAAAGCCCCAAACAAACAGGTCCCTTCAAATGTGTAGGTACTATTTACAAAAATCAACAATCTTTAAAGTATAAGTTTTCGACAATAGAGAAAATAAATAAAATGCTTAACTTTTCATTCCAAATCTAATATCAAATTATTGAAAGGACCCCACACTTAAGATATAAGAGACCCTTATCTCTAGCTTTGCCATAGGGCCCTCATCAACCCATAATTAGATATTGAACAGCTTATTTTCAATGTTATGTAAGAGAGGTATGTCTTGAATAGACTTTTACAAAACTGACAAGTTTACTTGAAAATAATTCTTCATATATATATATATATTTATATATATATATATATATATATATATATATATATATATATATATATATATGTATATATATATATATTTTATATATATATATATATATATATGTATATATATATATATATATATATATATATATATATATATATATATTTTTATATATATATATATATATATATATATATATATATATATATATGTATATATATATATATATATATATATATATATATATATATATATATATATATATATATATAAATAACTGATGCAGCTGCGGCTGCCACAAACAGATTAACTGGGGGGCGCATTGACAGTCTCAAATGGTATATGCACTCCTTTTGAAAATAGATCTTTATGATATTTCACGTTATGGGTTTTCCGATAGTCATCATCAAATTGTCGGTTACACAGTCCACATTGTAACTTAGTTCTGAAAATGTTTTTGCCTTTTTTCTTCATCCTGACCGTGACAAAACTTGCTTTCTTGTAATAGTTATACCAGGGTAATATGATTATACCATTCGAATACGAAATTTACGTAGTTGATGAGAAGTGGGACTCAAGAGATCCACTACCTGCCAACTTGCAGCAACCACAAGTTGCCATGGTTATAAGGGGGAGGGTGTTATCTGATCTCTTATCAGTCCCCTCACTAATTGAAACAATAGTTTTAGTTGTGATTCATTTCAAGAGGTTGAAAACTAAGATCTGCAGTCTTGTACAGACAAAGAGTTAGTTGATGTGTGTGTGTTTAATTATGTGAATATATTTTTTTTCTTTTGTAAATTGAGAACAAAAGATTTAAATGTGCATTGATTAGTAATTAACATGAGTTGATGAAGTTTCGTTTTTTTCATTTTTCGCTTTTATTTTGGTGACAAACTGAAATTATTAACATAAGATTAAAAATTTGTTGAAATTTTGTTTGATTTTGGCAACAGTTCCTGAAATATTCTCAAAATTGACAGTGCTTTCTTGGAAAGTGAAGAATTTTCCTTAAAATTGAAGAAAAAATCCTGAGGATTGAAGAAAATTTCATGAACATGCAGGAAATTTCTCGCTAAATGAAGGAGATTTTTATAATTCCCGAAATTTTCCATGATTTTTCCCAACTACCATGGGCCAAAAGATAAAGGCCTTTTTTTTTTTTTTAAATTTATTTTATCTTCATTTTGTTTTATTGTATTTTACTATATGTGTAAGGCAAGGTATGGGATGGCATTGTTGGTGTGCAGACCCTAGCTTGATTTGAAAAGGGGAAGGGTGCTACACTTGTTCAGGGGCACATTAATGTGTGTGTAAAGGCTGCATCTTTTAGCATTAAGTCAGGGGCCCCTTAAGGTTCAAGCCCTGGTCAAATAGTTCTGGGATTTTAGCTATAATCATACTGCAGAATGAAATTATTTTGATTGATAAGGACCAGCCATTAGTCAAACAGGACAATTGCTTATTCATGAAAGGTATTCATTTATGAGGTTTATAAAGATTATTAAGTTTGGAATGAAAAAAAATCTCTCCTTTTTTTCTGATGAGGGGCAAGGCAGACCCCAGGGGGTAGGGCAGGCCCATGGAGGGGCAGAGAGGCCACCCGTGTGAAACAGCAAAGCTAGGGGTTTGGACTAATTGCTTGTAGGTGTAATACTTGGTTCCAGTGATTTCATTTGTCAGATTTCTATTTTCGCGTAAAGTTTTTTGTATTTATTAGTGTAAAATTTGTTTTTTAGTTTACGGTACTGTATTTTTGTCTAGGTAGCAAAGCAGGATGGAGAGACATAGGGATCATCCTGTTTTTGGCAGTGGTGGCGGCCACAAATGTTTAATATGAGCACTTTAACTCAAGTTATGAATGGTGTACTTTCATGTAACTTGGCACAGGGGTAGAGGACATGGGTACTGTTCAACTGAGCATGATCGGGGTTGTGCGTGCATGTTAATTAGCTTATTAGCATAACAATGACAACCGAGCTAGCAACATAATTGCACCAAATATGAAACAAAGCAGACATGCGTTTAATAGAATATGAGCATTTCAATATATTTACATTAGGCTCCACCTACTCATTAATAAGCTTGCACTGTGTACCGGTTTTGTAACTAAAACCAGTTTCGGGAAACCGAGGTTTCGGTCTAACCCATATTTTTGAAAAACTGGAAGTACCAAAATTAATTAAATCACTCTAAAAAAATTGGCAAAATATGGTAAAAATCTGTTTTATTGAAATGAAAAGAAAGTTCATGCTTTGTGTCAACATGTTTTTTGTAGTATCTTTTGATATATTTATGAAAATATGTGATATTGATGCAGATTCAATCAATAAGTACGATTGAAGATGTTTGTAATAAATAGTCATAATGTACCTGCTGCAGATAACAGGTTCTTTAATGCTATGTATTTGCATTTTCTTTTCGGGCTAATATTTTCCTGACTACAACAAATGTACCTTCATTCCTTTATAATCCCTTTATTGAAGTCATGTTGATTCTCTCCTGAGTCCTTTTGTCTTTTCAAATACTTGGGAATCCATTATAAATTCCGACAAATATATTGCAAATCGCAAGCCAAGTATTACAAGACCATTTACGCCCTACTGTTCTGACTGACCTATGCATGTACATATGGCTAGTACAAGTTGCTGTATAACACATTAATCAATGTCTTTATGGGCCTCTGGATACAAACAAAACTTTGTGTTAATGACCCTAGATTCACGTGTTGTCATAGTAACATGATTAATAAATGGTTTTTTTAAGGGTTGTATCGTTTTCAAAATTTTTGTTTTTGTTTGAATGTGGTTGCTTATGCCCAGGAAAAACCGTTGCTATAAATAGCTGTCACATTGTTTAGAAGGTGCATTATTTGCATGATCATTATGTAATAACAATGTACTGTAAAACAAAGATAAATTATCCCCGTGCTATCACCAGCTTGGTTTGTGAATCAAACCAAGCTGGTATGATTCACATTTTACAATGAGGTTGTAAGTGAAAACGACCATTTATTTTATTAAAAACTTTGTATTCATTCCCTTAAAAAGTTTGTATTCCTTCCCCTCGTCTCATTTGCATGTGTTAAATAATCCTCTGAAAAACAGTTTCAGTCAAAACTTGTTCAGATTTAAAAAGAACAAAAGATATCATGCACTTTGTTTTAAAAAATTTCTTCCATTCTCCTGTACTTAAGTTTACTCATAGTAGTAGCCTATGAGCGATGGAATCTTCTGTTCCAATCATGTGTTGTATGTAATTGACCCATACCACGTGTTTATTGCTTGGGGGTACAAGCTGAAATGATTTTATTGGTTCGAAGTGGAACGAGTTTACGTTTTTTTTGCGGACCCATTAGGTGATAGCCTGTTGGTATGCCTATATAAATTATAAATTAGTAATATTATCTCTGTATTCCACTCTGCCTATCGTTTCACAAGTAGAAAGTACAAACAGAATGTTAAAATACAGATGTGTTTTGCCGTTTTATACGATTCCGAGTCACCAAAAATATTGCTTATCATTCTTAAATGTTTTAAATCAATGTTGAATTTATCTGCCGAAGAATTGCTTTTGCTTGGGTGCATGGCATGTGTTGTAAAAAGAAAATGTTTTCAAAGCTCCTTGCTGAAACAAGGTCCGGTTTGGTTTAAGTATGGAATACAATATGTCAGTTTAATTTTCAATCCTGATCCGTACAGAGATTGCAGGTAATAAACTTTTATTTATTTTCATTTTGGTGAAGAAAATATGAATTTGGTGAGGAGTGGGACTACTTTCCATTTCCTTGCATTTTCTTTTCTGCCTTATTACACTCCTGTAATTCATGCAGTTTTATAGCGCATTGAAGAAGGTTTATACCATATAAGGCTATAGGGCGGGAACCTTTGGTGGCTTATAATATTAGAAAATGCCACCGCGATGCACAAGCTGGGCCTATTTAAAGTAAAAGCATAGCAGGAATGATTATTGAACTTAAGAAATAACAGAGGTATGCATGATTATAAGGATTTGTTCTGGTTGAGCTATTATTATAAGTTTTTCAAATAGGAGCCATGATTTAGCCATGCATTATGTTTCAAAGAAAAGTTGAGTATCAAGTGGGTGGGATCTGAACTGTCAGATTTTCCTGCTGTAGGTTATATGCAAATCAGCAACAATTGTACTGTGTGATCATTGATCAAGTATACGATGGCTAGCATCACACCGTAAGATAATGCATAAAATTGAAATCATAACTATGAAATTACAAATCGTGAGCAAATAAGGGTATATAGATGGCCTGTCAGTGTCAACACAGTCTTTTTCACAACTTTTTTTACGTGACTGCCTTGGGACCTAGACTGAGAAAGGGGTAAAATCAGCATTATTTGAGGGGCAAACTTGAACTTGTACTGTCCTTGTTGTCGAGGTATTTTCATTATTTTATTTTCCTTAAGCAGTAGAATGAAACAAAAGACAGCACTTCAGAGGGTACTAGAATATTTGCACTCTCTAGAGCACATACCTCCGCGCCGTTGCAATTCCAACATGCCTAGAATAATTTTATAGTTAATTCGATCCCCATACCCAATATAATCTACCTCAGATATCAGATTTATCTCCAAGTTTTGATCTGTAATGAAGATTGCAATCTGAACACTTGAAGATTGTCTTCTGACTGGATTTCTTCCAAGGCCATACCATTGTTTTCAGTTTGATTCAAGTGAAGCATCATTGTGTGAGGTCTATTCTGCCAGGATTCACATTTCATCATTCATGGCAGAAACCAATTATTTCATTTTCATTGATTCCAGAGATCACAAAGTCTCTTTGAGTTCAGAAAATTGATTGTTCGGATCTTCATTCAGACCACAAATTTTGGGTCCTCATGCATGTCTCCAGCTTTCCAAGAAAATGTAAAATACATGTATACAGTATATAAAAAGCAGGCTTTTCCTTATTATTGCCTGTATTGGCAACTGTCATATGTATGACCAGGTAGTTGTTATGACAGTCACAAGTGTGTATACATGTACAGTATACTACACTTTTCTATTTGAAATTATTATCAAAAGTAACTCTATTCTCAAGACCTTTTTGCACATATGTGATATTTCAGTTATACAGAATGCCAATGCAAATGCCTCTTACAAAGATGTTTTTCAGTGAGCATTTAATCAACTCTTTGACTGGAAGTGAGGTGTGACAAGAACTTCATTGCTATGAGTTTTGTCTATGATTGACTGGACACCAAAATAATTAGTTTAAATTTATGGTCACGGTTTTTAAACTTGAGGAGAGAAAAAAATGTACTCAAAAAAGGTGGTAGATATTGATGGAGAGGGGATAAACAGGATGTCACAGAAGAAAACAAACACAATATTTTGTGTTATATCTTCGAAGCATGCCTCAGTTTTGAATATGTACTGCTACGAAGAGTGATGTCACACTCAATATCTTATAACTGTTGATAATCTTAATCAAAACCTTTCCAATAACTAGTTAGATGAAAATACTTTTGTTAAATTTAATCAAGTGCTGTAGTCTATCATATTTACTTTGCTACTTTGTTTTAGTATTGAGCTGACATATCCAATCATATTGGGGAAGTTGAGGGGGTAGTTCAAAGGGGGAAATTTCAACAACTTTTTTTCATATTTGTTACTTTTGTATGATGATATTTTGTATGTTAGGGAGATTTTATGATTTTGCTGTCCCACTGTTGATGAAATGATCATGCTTATCATGAAATATGTCAAAATATGTCAAAAATATAAATATAAAAATATATATATATAAGAAATATATATATATATATATATATATATATATATATATATATATATATATATATATATATATATATATATATATATACAAATATAAATATATGAAATATATATTTAAATATATATATATACAAATATAAATATATAAATATATATTGAAATATATATATATGAAATATATATATATATATATATATATATATATATATATATATATATATATATATATATATATATATATATATATATATATATATATATATATATATATATATATATATATATATATAAAAAATATATAACAGATTTGAGGAATGTGAGGAATGTGAGGCCGTAAGGGATACTCCTACATGTAGACCTATTTCAGTCCAAATATTTCAACAAACACTTAAAGAATTTTAGCACTAGTTTGTCTGATTCAACTTTAAAGTTTCAAATTTTTGTAACAAACAAGACACATTTAACTTTGTATTAACCAACCCTTTCTTTCCAATAATGTCGCACTTTGGGAATTTCCCTGAAATCTCCTGTAATTATCATATGGTTTAACGGATTACTTCAGGGGTCAAGCATGTTTATCTGATATGAAAGAGGATTTTAAAAGAAACAAAGTGGTGAAGAAAGCATTTAGAATATTTATTCCATTAAGGAGATATTTAAGTGTAAAGTTTGGTATCATTTGTGTAGAAATGACTGAAATGAGACTACTGTAGTTGTGATGTAATAGCATGGAAGTAGAAGAGATTCCATGGTAATAGTCCCTGATTCCTTAAACTCTTTAATGTATTCTTTCATAGTTTGTGGCTTAAAATCCATGAGACACTGTATGTCAAAAAAAGTAGTTAAACTGAAAATAGGGAGGGTAATTTATCATATACCACATGAAGAAAGTTTGTTGAAAAATAATTTGAATAGTGAAAAAATTAAACATACTTTCTTTAAAATACATTAACAATTGTTAGGAATATGAGGATGAGATGCCAGCTTTCCATATTAGACTTAATACACCAGTCATTTCTACACAGATAAGACTGAACTTTAAACTTGAATATCTTCTTAAGGGAATGATATTTTTGAATGCTTTCTTCACCTTTTTGTTTCTTTTTAAGTTCTCTTTCATATACGATGAACATGCTTGACCACTGTACTAATTCTTTAAAGTTCAATAGGTACACGCTAGTACTTTTCAACAAGTTTATGCACCAATTTAATGTCTATGGATGTAGCAAATTCTGTATGGATTGAACGTATACCAATTGTACTAGAATACTGTACACACGACTTTCATCTTAACTGCGACTCCTTCTGTCAAGTTTATCTTAATACATGATAAGCCTATAAAACCATCAAGTTACATGATCACGAGTCGTAAATTTGTCAGATGATATCTGAGGCATAAATATAAGCCGGTATTATTACTTACTGCACTCCATCCACGGCTGCCATATGTGCTAATAATTCAGGGCAATGTTTACATGCTTAGATTAATCCGAAACTGGTGTGGAGTAATTCATGTGCTAATTATTTTCAACTGATTTACTGAGCACAATTTGTCGCTCTGTATAAAAACAGGGAGTTCTTATAGATTGGTACAAAGGGGAGAGGGTAGTAAAAACTCCATTTTTAACAACTCCCTGATTAAAAGCAAGAAAGGGTACTCAAAACAATTTTGGTTCGGATGCTAATAGCATAAGGGACTATGCAGTCATGCTGGTGTGTGTATGCGGGGAGTTGTTATAGAACTCCCTGGTGTTTGTATGTGTGTGTGTATGTATGTATGTGTGTCTATGACAGCAATCTCGTAAGCACGATATCTCAAGAATGATTCATCAAATTCATGTCATATGTGGTACACAAATAGCCCATGGTCTGTAGATGTGCCCTATTGTTTTTAGTGACGATGTAATGCATGTTAATGAGTAGATGGGGCTTAATGTAAATATATTGAAATGCTCATATTTTTACAACTGCATATCTGCTTTGTTTCATATTCAGCATAATTATGTTGTTAACTTAGTGTGTATGTGTTCATTGGATTAAAACGTTTAATGTCATTAATATGCGTAGTAGGAGGGGCTTAATATGGTTTTGCTAAAATGGCCTTGTAAACATGGTATCTCAAAAGGGACAAACTGGATTTATGTGTGGTACACAGATTGCCCATGGTCTGTAGATGTGCCCTATTTTTTTGGGGTGGTGTTGTCATGCATTTTAATGAGTAGGTGGGGCTTAATGTAAAAATCTTGGAACTGCTTATATTTTAATAATCACATGTCTGTTTTGTTTCATATTTTGTAGAATTATGATGTTAACTAGCTTGTATGCATTCATTTTAATAAAAACATTGAATTTCAGTAATATGCATTGTGGATGTGGCTTAATATGATTTTGCTGAAAAGTGCTTATAAACACAATATTTCAAGAATGATTGATGTCATGTCAAATAGTTCATGATATGCAATGGCATAACAGTTAATACAAAATCAATCAGCATGAAAAAAAGCATCAGAACCACACAATCTTTTTGGTTCTGGTTGAAAATGTAGAGGATGTAGGTTTCCAAGTATATTGGCAGGAATAATATTTGTGGAACATATGATGTACCACGTCGAAAGTACAAAATGTGGATTCTGACTATGATTTAGACTATGAGTAAAGTAAGTGGGGGTGTGGGGAGGGGGGTGGAAAGGGTTTCTTCGTGAAAATGAGCACCACCCCCCTTTTCAGTCATTTTGCAAGCACCTTTCCACTTTGTTGAAAATTTATGTATTTTGTTTATCTCTTACAAGGTACTGTATATGGACAGGTAAAGGTTTTATATTCAACAGAGAGCTTGAAATTCTGAACAGAAATAGTTTTTGACTTATTGTGATGTATGAAAGAGAGGACAGCTCAAAATCTTTAATTTAGTTATTCAAATATCTGTCCTAAATTTCAGTCACTGGAAATCTTTAGACTATTCTCCTGTTAAATATCAATTGGGGTATGATGGAGATTTCAAAATATCTTCATCATTTTCAACCACTCCCATTGAGATGGGTGAACTGGCCATCGGAAGATTAGTGATTGTCCCGACGGCCTGGCCACTGTCCCGATGGCCTGGCCACTGTCCCGACGGCCTGGCCACTGTCCCGACGGCCTGGCCACTGTCCCGACGGCCTGGCCACTGTCCCGACGGCCTGGCCACTGTCCCGACGGCCTGGCCACTGTCCCGACGGCCTGGCCACTGTCCCGACGGCCTGGCCACTGTCCCGACGGCCACGTGGGACACGGGACGCCACGTGGGACACGGGACGCCACGTGGGACACGGACGCCCACGTGGGACACGGGGACGCCACGCGTGGGACACGGACGCCACGTGGGACACGGGACGCCACGGGACACGGACGCCACGCGGGGACACGGACGCCACGCGGGACACGGGACGCCACGCGGGACACGGGACGCCACGCGGGACACGGGACGCCACGCGGGACACGGGACGCCACGCGGGACACGGACGCCACGCTGGACACGGGACGCCACGCGGGACACGGACGCCACGCGGGACACGGACGCCACGACACGGACGCCACGCGGGACACGGGACGCCACGCGGGACACGGGACGCCACGCGGGACACGGGACGCCACGGGGACACGGGACGCCACGGGGACACGGGACGCCACGGGGACACGGGACGTCACGTGGGACACGGGACGCCACGTGGGACACGGACGCCACGTGGGACACGGGATGCCATGTGGATGCCATGTGGGTCACGGGATGCCATGTGGGACAGGGATGCCATGTGGGACAAGGGATGTCATGTGGGACACGGGATGCCATGTGGGACACGGGATGCCATGTGGGACACGGGATGCCATGTGGGACACGGGATGCCATGTGGGACATGGGATGCTAGTGGGACATGGGATGCCATGTGGGACTTCTGTGTGAGATGCCATTTTATAATTGGCCGGTTCATATTATATGGGTGTCAATTTTTTTGGGCATGCGAACCATGGGGGTATTTACCATTTTAGTTTGACATATCTAATGGTTTTTAAGCCACAAACTTGCAGAACAAAATATGATAGAATACATAAAGACTTTAAGGAATCTGAGGCTGTGACATCACAACTAGTCTGATTTCAGTTGTTCCTACACAAATGATACCAAACTTTAAACTATCTCTCCCTTATGGAATAAGATTTTTTAAAAGCTTTCTTCATTTTTTTTTTTGAAGTTTAGGTCTTTTAGATATGAAATAGACTTGCTTGACCCATGAACTAATCCTTTAATTTCTTCTGCATAAATATCACATATTTTCACAAATATTTCAAAATATTCTTCAAAATACATTCTTAAACAAAACATTAACCTTAATTCTTATTGAAACAAACCAATTTTTACCAACTTTTGGAAACAAATTTTACAGTGATTTAGATCTTTCCGGTACTTCGGTTTTTCGACTTTTTATAAAACATGAGTCAAACTGAAACCTTGGTTTCACAAAACCGGTTTGAGTTACGAAATTGGTAAACCATTCAAGCTTAGCTAAACATATGTAAAGAAGGATCTTCAAGATGACCTTTTGATCACTAGGTCACTCGTGTCAAAAATATGAGAGAAAATAATGATCGGAGTATGAGAAATTTTAGATATCGTCAATATGCTCACTTGATACCTCAGTTGTATAGGGTGATTCTCTGAATATTGAAACTAAGCCTAAAATTAGAAAATTCAAATTTTTGTCGGGAATATTGGTGTTATTCATGAATTTTTACTCCCAGGGGTATGTAATGTAACATGACTGATACAATTTTCACAAGATTAAGAAAACCAATTCTATACTGTTGAAGCAATATGCAAATTTTTCATATTTTCGGACATTTTAAATCATATAAATGTATAGATGTACTGAAACTTAACAATTTAAGGTGCGTTATTTTGGATAAATTTATACCACCCACCCATTTTAATTTAGTTCAAAGGTTTTTTTTTTCATGTCAACATCATTTTTATGACATTACCCACTTTTTGGTGAAAAATGCAGAAAATAGGATAAGGAAAAATATAAAGTATTTCAAGTGTCACACACGTAACAAGAAAATGTCACACACGTAACAAGAAAATGTCACACACGTAGTCAGATATAATTAACAAGAGTATTGATAAACTGATTGATCAATGGTTTTATTTGTTATTGAACATATGTAACATTAAGGGAAATGTTGAAGTCATACTATTTATATTTAAGGCTATAAAGGTAAAGCAGAGTCAAAGTTATTCATTTATTAATTTCAGCATCAAAAAAGTTGCTTCCATCTGACATCACACTTGTAATCGACCTCTGTTTCCATGGTGATACACAATTATCAAAGAGTGACCGCTTCCTTGGTTTACTAAGAGTTTGTCATCAAATAGTAACAAACATAATTTATTCAAAAATAACAGCCTAATGTATCTACTATTTTCCCATTTTTTGGTTACCCACTTAACCGAGAATTGCCCATAGTGGTATATACCATATACATATATTAGTGCACAACTATATTCTGCTTCATGCTGAAATGTATGGTTATTGTGAGTCATTCTAGGATTTTTCTAATGGAAGAAAGTACACACACACATAAAACACTCTGTAAACATCTTAATTACAGGACTTATGTAAACAAGGATGGCAGATTTGTTAAACAATAGATGCAATATCTACTCTGAGCTACAGTATGTTAAATCCCATTGCTTCTTGGTATGCAAATATCATGTTATTGGGGATGCCAATTTTCTGTTTTGCTGGATGCACAAAATATACACAGGCCTATAGCCAGATTTACATTTTTTTGGGGGAAGGGGGAGCAAGTGAAATGATTGAGGGACTTGAAATTGAAACTTATGCTCGTTACAATTTTTTTGCTTCTCCCAAATCATGGTAAATCTTGTTTAAAGATTCTTCCTAGGCCTGAAGAATCTTTAGTAAGTGATGTGGGTGATGTAACATCTGACTTCAGTCTGAAAGATTGTATTTTGATCTCACTTTTGTAGATACAGAATGTGACTGAAAACTAGTTAGGATGTTAAAGAGTGCCAACCTTCTAATTTTCAAATTTTGTAAGACTTCTATTTAATTTCATTTCACTAGGGAAGAACAAAATATTTAGCTGTCGGACCTTAGTGAAAGGATTACATGTAGTTTAGAAGGCAAGTCCATAGGAAAGAGGACTTCAAAAGAAAGAAAATGGCGAAGAAAGAGTTCAAAATTCTTTTCCTGTAAGGAGATATTTAAGTTTATAGTATTTTTTAAGTTTATAGTATTTAAGTTGATGTATTATTTGTGTGGACACGATTGAAATCAGATGAGTTGTGACTTCACAATCTCAGATTCCTCAAAGTTTTTATGTATTCTATCATATTCTATCCTGCGATTTTATGGCTTAAAACAATTGGATATATATGTAAGGAAAGCAGTCAAGCAGAATCTAGTAAGGGTTGTTAGGATTTACCACCTGAAGAAAGTTAGTGGCGAAGAATTAAAATTGTGAAAATGCAATATCAATTTTCCTAAAAATGCATTAGCAATTGTGAAGATAAGAGTGCCAACTTTTAATAGTTGACTTACTACACCAGTCATTTTTACAGATAAGACAGAACTTTAAACTTGAATATCTCCTTAATGGAATAACATAACTAGTTTCTTACCCAAGATGAACTTGCTTGACCACTAAACTAATTCTTGAATTGATTATGAAAGGATTGGTTCAGGGGTCATGCAAGTCTTTCTTATATGAAAGATGACTTCAAAAGAAACAAAATAGTGAAGAAGGCATTCAAAAATCTTATTCCGTTAAGGAGATATTTAAGTTGAAAGTTTGGTATCATTTGTATAGAAACGAGTGAAATCAGACTAGTTGTGATGTCATTGCCTCAGATTCCTCAGACTGGAAAGTGCTTAGCTGTTTTTCATTCTGGACGAAATGGGACTCTGTACACGTAGCTCTTGCTGTACCCTTTAGATATACCTCTTCAGCTTATGTTAGAGTGGGTCACCAGCCTATCAGTATACCCTGAAGGTCATAGTTCCAACATATTATAATGATAACACCACAGCTGGAGATTCATAGGACAGTCAGTTTTATACCAAAGCTGTTACTAATATAAATCTTTGGATTAACCGGCTAATAACATAACTTAAATTCTGTTTGTGCCTGGTGCCATAATATCAGCAAGTATGGTTGCGGTCCATAGTATTGGCTTAACAAACAATCTATAAGTGGGAAACTGCAAAGCAACCTTTATCATGTGATAAAGTACATTCCGACAACGACGACGATGAATGATCACACAATTACAATGACGGGGTCGTTGCCTGCATATAATTGGTTATGATAGTTACAATGCTATCACGAAACGCTTAATACGACCTGGACGAGAACACAGGTACGACGTACGGACAGTCATAACATCGACACCGAAGTCAATGTCCATGGTCTTAAATAACCAGTTGTGGTGCACTGGCGTGTCTACCCAACCCAGGTTGAACCCAGGACCTCGTGGTCTGTAGACGGGTATGATAATCGCTACACCACAGTAGGTAGACAAGTATATTCCAGTCAAGTGCTTGACTTTCATTTTGATGGAGCTGTTGCAGAGATTAGAGTACTTTAGTAAACCCTTGATTGAACATGAAAGGGGCAAGGTGCCACTGATAGAAAAGGACAAGGTGTTAGTGGTAGGATGTCAATGGCAGAAACGAACAGGGTGTCAGTGGCAGGGTACTAATGATAGAAAGGGACAGGGTGCCACTGGCAGGGTGCCAATGGCAGAAAAGGACAGGGTGCCAGTGGCAGGGCACCAAAGGCAGAAAGGGACAAGGTGCCATTGGTAGGGTGCCAATGACAGAAAGGGACAGGGTGCCAGTGGCAAGATGCCAATAGCAGAAAAGGACAGGTGCCAGTGGCAGTGTGCCAATGGCAGAAAGGGACAGGGTGCCAATGGCAGGGTGTTAATGGCAAAAAGGGACAGGGTGCCAGTGGCATGGTACCAATGGCAGAAAGGGAAAGGGTGCCAGTGGCAGGGTGCCAATGGCAGAAAGGAACAGGGTGCCAGTGGCAGTGCGCCAATGGCAGAAAGGGACAGGGTGCCAGTGGCAAGATGCCAATAGCAGAAAAGGACAGGGTGCCAGTGGCAGGGTGCCAATGGTAGAAAGGGACAGGGTGTCAATGGCAGAAAGGGACAGGGTGTCAATGGCAGAAAAGGGCATTTCCAAGGTATTGAGAGTCAGATAACATGAAGTTTGAGAGCACCTTATTTATAAATAAGAGAAGAATCTTATCAAACAAGTAGTGTACCATCTTTTTATGTTGAGGAATTGTAAACAGCATGCAAAGATGGCAAATGCAATGCTTAATGCTGTTTTTCTAAACAAAATGTAGATAATATGTAAAAAGGGGGCAGGATGGGAAGGAAATAGGGGTAGTGTGGAGGAAAATTGGGGCAGTGTAGAGGAAAATAAGGGCAGTGTGGAGGAAAGTAGGGCAAGGGTGGCAGTCCTATGAAAATGTTTTTTAAGCAGGGGTCTGTGTAAGTTGCTGGAAATGAATGATTGCTTTGAATTACTTATCTATGGGACTGGTTGAATTAAAATGAAAATGACCTTTTTATGGTACTTTCAAGAGATAGATATTGTGAACTTATTACTCATAGCTGAGGGATTATTTTGTTTTATGAATTTAACAATTGCCCTCCACACCCCTCCCCACACACATACATCCCCCCCCTTACTTTCGGTGGTCAAATTCCTCCATGCTTGTACTCATTAATCGACAAAGTTAAGCATAACAAATATTAGTACACTGTTTTCTGAATTGTAAGGAATCATTTTTGGTTCCGAATCTATCACAACAGGAACCTATGTGGTCATGATGGCTGTGTGTGGACTACCAGCCTTAGAACTAGGGAGCTCAAAGTAATAGCTCCCTGCCTAAAACTGATTTTATTTTTAACACTTTTAATTGTAAGTGAATGCGAGAGCTGGAGAGCACATGTGTGTGTGTGTGTGTGAGTGTGTGTGTGTGTGTGTGCGCGTTATGCCTGGCTTGTAAACCACAATATCCCAAGAACGATAAACTGGATTCATGTCCTACAGTATGTGGTACACAGTTACAAATCTTGAAATGCTCATATTTTAACAACTGCATGTCCCGTTTTGTTTCATATTTGGCACAATTATGATTTCAACTGGTGTGTACATGTTGATGGTATAAAAACTTGGAATTTCATTTATATGCGAAGTAAGCAGGGCTTAATATGATTTTGCTGAAAAGAACAAGTTTGTAAACTTTATTCATATCATATGTGGTACACAGATAACCCATGATATGTAGATGTGCCCTATTGTAGTAATGATGTCATGCATATTAATGAGTAGGTAGGCAGTTTACTGTAAAAAGCTTGAAATGCTCATTAAAGAAGAACAGCTTGTCCATTTTGTTTTATATTTGGTATAAACACTCTCTATTTTCAAAATGGATTTCTATTTGCAAACTGGACTGAAATAAATCCTTCACATTACCATTATACTCTTCTTTGTAGAGCTGTGAACGTTTAGGGATTTTAGTAAATGTGTACACGCCAAAAAAAGCGAGCGTGTATCGTGTACACGAGTTTAGTACCGTAATTTTCAGAAATACACCAAAATTGCTTTAAAACTACGAGGCGAAATAAAAAAATCGCGCAACTAGTATGGCAAAAGTACTAACTGCATTGCCCAAATAGACGCTGAGTTTTGCTTTACAAATCGTAAAAAGTTTACTTTTACAGTATAAATCATCATTTTAATGGAAAACATGCATGGAAATTCAGTTTAGAAAGAACAGATAACTTCCTTTCAATGTCATTAAAACTCAAGATCGGGTAACTTTTTTGTCCTATTCGCTACGGCTTTCAAAGTTCTGTGAAAATCCTGCATACTAAGGCCTATGATATACCTCGCCGTAAAACATTTCAAAACTACGCCACCACCACCAGGAAGTTCTGAAAAATCATTCCTCTCGAAAAAATGGCCGCCATCTTTGCGAAGCATGCAGAATTTCAGCTCTGTTAAAACCTTTTTCTGTTTATTTATTATGCAATATTTTTTCTTTCTTGCAAAATTTATTTGACTTATCAGGTAATATTTACATGTAAATGTACTGATTGACACGATTTAAGTGTTTTTTGGTCGATGAAACGGGCCTTGATTGTGTGGGATTTAAAGCCTTATGGCCTAACGTTAGGCCTATTGTTAGTTTCACTGTCTACTGCTGCACATTCGCGGTGCATTTTACAAGTAAGATTACTCAGATTTCGGTGAAATCAAAGTGCATAATATCCCCATTCATAGGTGATTATTGCGCATTTGTGATTCGCACATTTAAAAAGGATTATGCTGATCGGGTTTACAGTTTGTAAAAAATCATTGATTGGAATTTTGTCAGCCGAATGTGTGTGTGATTTAAATCGTAAATATTGATTTTCAATGGCAAGACACTAGGCCTATAATGTATGAAAAACGATTACTCGCAATAAAGTATTTAGTAAACATTTACAAGATTTGTGAGCGTGTAGCGTGTACACGCTAAAGAGTCACAGCTCTACTTCTTTGGGTGCCTAATAAACTCTGTACCAGATTAGCTAACAACAACTTTGTTATCTATTCTGGTACAGAGTTTATTAAGCACTCAAAAAGATTAAAATGGTGAATGTGAAGGCTTTATTTCAGTCCATTTTGAAAATAGAAAGCCAATTTGAAAATAAAAGCTGTTTATAATTATGGTAGCTGGTGTGTACATGTTCATGGTATCACATATTGAATTCATTAATATGCATAATGGGGGTGAGAGGAAGGGGGTTACTATGGTTTAGTTGAAAAGAGCTTATAAACTCAATATATAAAGAATGATACATTGGATAATTTTATCATATTTTGTCCTGTGATTTTGTGGCTTAAAATGGTGGGATATGTCAAAAAAGTAGTAAACCTGAATCTAGGAAGGGTATTCATAATATACCACTTGAAGAAAACTTGAGAAAT
Organism: Chiridota heheva; assembly: GCA_020152595.1. Lineage (NCBI taxonomy): Eukaryota > Metazoa > Echinodermata > Holothuroidea > Apodida > Chiridotidae > Chiridota > Chiridota heheva. The sequence continues at coordinate 612,120 of JAIGNY010002006.1, forward strand.
AATAATTTAAATAATGAAAACATCAAATAAACTTTCTTTAGAATACATACAGATTTAAATACATACAGATTTTGAGGAAATTTGAGGTTGTGACATCACAACTAGTCTGATTTCAGTCATTTCTACCGAATTGATACCAAACTTTAAACTGAATATCTCCTTAACGGAATAAGATTTTGCAATGCTTTCTTCACCATTTTGTTTCTTTTGAAGTTCTCTTTTATATAAGATTGACATGCTTGACCACTGAACTAATCCTTTAAAGATGGACAGAAAGCAACAAGTTGAGCAAAAGTGGAAGTATATATGTTATCAACCATGAAAACAGCAAAGTTTTATTCAAAATTTGTAAAAATTTGACCATTTTACAGCATGTTGATAAGGCCTCACGATAATAAATTATGCAACTTTGCATTTCAATTTTGTGACATTACAACAAAACATGAATTTCCTTATGTAAACTTATTGTTTTTTAATCCTCAACCAAAGGGTATTTGAATGAAAGCATTTTAATATCTCCATCGTAATCAAAATTTAGCAGGACAAAACAGTAGTGATCATTTTCAGTGACTGAAATTTAGGACAGATATTTCAACAGAAACTTCAAAAATTATATTAGAAATGATGATCTGCTCTCCCTATCATACATCACAACTTTGTGCATACATTAAGAATTATTCAAAATTGAATTCGGTAAGCTACTGGTGCTTTTATGTAATTTAAAGGTTTAATGGCTGATGTTCAGAATTCTTTCTGGTGTATATTGTAACATCAGTCACAGAGTGGGAATAACATAACATAACATAAGAAGATGACAGGCTAAGAACAGTTACTCATCCCATAAAAAGCCCAAAATAAGTCCACCACCACCACCACCAAAAAATCAAAATCAAAAATGCCTATACTTAGTAAAGAACTTATCAATAAATTGTTAACAGAATTGGAGCTACTGTAACTACCCACTCAGGCAAACCATTTCACTCATTACCAACTTTGCGAAAAGCTAAAACGCTGAATATTTATCTGTGAGAACTCTTTGGTCAACTTTAAACTGTTACCATGTGTCACATAAGTATTAGCTGAAACATGCAAGAAATTACAGGAAGTCAAAGCATCACTACCAGATAGGAATTCAAAAACCTGAATCATATCTCCATGTACTGTACTCTTCTCAACTCAAGCGTGGTCAAACCAAGGATTTGCAACCTAGATTCATAAGAGAGATTTCTTACTTCGGGAATAAGTCTAGTGGCTCTTCCTGAACCTACTCCAAAATGAATTTATTCTTTTCATAAAAGGAACTCCAATTGCAGACTTAACACTGGGAGAGTCCCAAGGGTAAATGGGGGTGATGCCACGATTGTGTGTCAGTCACAGAAGTGACAGAGTGTGGAATCGCCCTCCATTAATCCTGGGAGGGCAGAGGAAAAGCAGGGGCAATTCCACGACTGTAATGTCAGTCACGGACCGTGGAATTGCCCTCATTTAACTCTGTGAGGGTCTCAGGGATAAGCAGGGGCAACTCCACAACTATAACATCAGTCATGGAGTGTGTAATTGACAACTATAACATCAGTCATGGAGTGTGTAATTGACAACTATAACATCGGTCATGGAGTGTGTAATTGACAACTATAACAGCAGTCATGGATTGTGTAATTGACAACTATAACATCAGTCATGGGGTGTGTAATTGACAACTATAAAATCAGTCATGGAGTGTGTAATTGACAACTATAATATCAGTCATGGATTGTGTAATTGCCCATATAAAATCTCTACAGTACCTGTCCATATACAGTAGCTGTCCATATATACCTGTCACAGAAAACCTTTGTATAACCCAAAGAGATTTAATTGTTAAAAAACTTAATGGGTCTATTATAATGTTTTTTTAACCCTGACACCTTCAGTCCCAAATATATCTATTTTCTGTTCATTCTGTGAATTTTGGTGCAAAAAGGTGACTAATGGCTTCGATATATCCAGGATGTTAAATCTGGAAAGCTCTTTTTTTTTAATGATTTGAAAAGTTCATAATTCATAGTTTGAAGGAATAAACAATGGTTGAACCCTAGTGCTGGTCTCTCGCTGACCTTTGGTTGAATCCTAGTCCTGGTCTCTCGCTGACCTTTGGTTGAACCCCAGTGCTGGTCTCTCGCTGACCTTTGGTTGAACCCTAGTGCTGGTCTCTCGCTGACCTTTGATTGACATTGTGTAATCAGCTAGGTCCTGGATTTGTTCTTTTACACAGTCATTTAAACACTTTTTTTTTTCTCGGAAGGGTTTTGTTTTTGTTTTGTTTTGTTACCATAGGATTGATATTTATCAGGGAAGTGATTTTCATTTAATTCATTAAACGATCATCTTTATCGAACGTTTAAAAGTCTGATGGAATCAAGCCCATTGTTTATGTTGTATCTTGTTGCACACACTGTGTGTCCATACAGTACAGTACTAGGCCTGCTTAGTGCAGTAAACAATTAGCACGAGTGGCATCAGAAATCTGGCAATTTCCTCTAACAAACACATCTTTTTAAGCAAAGAACGGTAAGAATAATATCGATTGTTTATCGGTTAAGTGATAAACAGTTGCATCCCTAATATATATGCTGGTGATTTTGTAAATGACCCAAAACAAAGGGTTGGTGATCTCTTTAATTACAGTAAAGGGTGAATTTTACCATTACTTCACCTGTAGAAATAACTAAGTATTGTTTCCTTTATGATATAGCTTAAATGATTAGTTCAAACAATGAGTTTGAGGTTTCTCAGGTTTGTGTAGACTTACGGTAGAAATGCAGGCCCGTAGTCTGTTTTATTCCAGGGGGTGTGGGGAAGGGTGGAGAGGGTGCATTTCATGAAGTTAAGCACCTTTTATTGCGATGTAAAACTAAATGAAGTAGAAGGGGTTGGGGTCAAAATTTAATTTACATGAATTATAGGGAGTAATAAAATATAATGTAATAGGCTCAATATAGAAATTCTTTTAATATTTGTGCATTGAAACAATTAAATTATGTTTTAGATTTTTGTAAACACACCCCTGTGTAGTAAGGATCAGGGTGCCAGTGGCAGTGTGCCAATGGCAGAAAGGAACAGGGTGCCAGTTGCAGGGTGTTAATGTCAAAAAGGGACAGGGTACCAGTGGCATGGTACCAATGGCAGAAATGGAAAGGGTGCCAGTGGCAGTGTGCCAATGGCAGAAAGGAACAGGGTGCCAGTGGCAGGGTGCCAATGGCAGGGTGCCAATGGCAGGGTGCCAACAGCAGGGTGTCAACGGCAGGGTGCCAACGGCAGGGTGCCTACGGCAGGGTACCTACGGCAGGGTGCTAATGGCATAAAGGGACAGGGTGTCAATGGCAGAAAGGGACAGTGTCAGTGGCAGAAAAGGGCATTTCCAAGGTCTTGAGGGTCAGATAACATGACGTTTGAGAGCACCTTATTTATAAATAAGAGAAGAATCTTATCAAACAAGTAGTGTACCGTCTTTTTATGTTGAGGAATTGTAAACAGCATGCAAAGATGGCAAATGCAATGCTCAATGCTGTTTTTCTAAAGAAAATGTAGATAATATGTAAAAAGGGGGCAGGATGGAAGGAAATAGGGGCAGTGTGGAGGAAAGTCGGGCAAGGGTGGCAGACCTATGAAAATTCTTTTAAGCAGGGGTCTGAGTAAGTCGCTGGAAATGAATGATTGCTTCAAATTACCTATGTAAAACTAAATGAAGAAGTAGAAGGGGTTTGGTCTCAAAATTTAATTTACATGAATTATAGGGAGTTATAAAATCTAATGTAATAGGTTCAAAATATAAATTTTCTTTTGATATTTTTGTATTGAAACAATTAAATTATGTTTTAGATTTTTGTAAACACACCCCGTGTAGTAAGTTTGAAAGTCAAACTACTAATGGAATAAAAAAAATCTTAGAAATAACCTCAAGAGTCAATCGACTGTTCAGTGTCCACTTTTCAGACCAGGTTTGATCATGGATTGGGTCTGTTTGCTTCTGGATCTAGAGCTTGGCATTAAGAGGACAACAGGGCTTCGTTTCGTAGTCGGTCTGATTAGTCTCTTCACCTTTAACTGTTCTCTCACCTTTGGTTCAAAAGTTGAAAATAGGCGAATGCTTTGTTTAAGCAAAATTAATCCTTTAAGCAGACAACTGGTGCGTAAAACACTGCCGTTACCAATGTGACGTCCTGAGTTTGATACAGCAAATAATAATGCGGAGACTGATGAAGTATATCCAAGTCTTCTTGCTGACATTGATTTAACTGTTCAACACAATATAAGAAAACATAAACCGGGCGTGGTACATGGCCAGCCGTGCAAAATAAAACAGGAATGTAAAACATAAACCGGGCGTGGTACATGGCCAGCCGTGCAAAATAAAACAGGAATGTAAAACATAAACTGGGCGTGGTACATGGCCAGCCGTGCAAAATAAAACAGGAATGTAAAACATAAATTGGGCGTGGTACATGGCCAGCCGTACAAAATAAAACAGGAACGTGAAACAAAGTGGGCGTGGTACATGGCCAGCCGTACAAAATAAAACAGGAACGTGAAACATAAACTGGGCGTGGTACATGGCCAGCCGTACAAAATAAAACAGGAACGTGAAACAAAGTGGGCGTGGTACATGGCCAGCCGTACAAAATAAAAGAGGAACGTAAAGGATGTGATAACTCTCTCCAATCAACTCTAGCAACCGCTCACACAAGAAATTATAACAAAGAGAAAATATTCAAAGACTTTTTTAAAACTTGAATGAAGACCATAAATGTAACTCGAGCCGATTGCGTAATTGACAACTAAGGATACACGTTAATAAAACTCATTGTTACAATATTGTGGTTGGTGCCATGTTGCATCATTCATGCAGTGTAAATACCGTTACTACAATTGATCAAAATATCCGCTGTACGGCGGATTTCAGAAAGCTTAATGTCAAAAACCACAACCATTTCTGTGATACTAGCCCTGTCTGAACTTTTTGCTTCCCTGATTCAATGAAAGGATCTATTGTTAACCAGCTACATCACACAAGTGCAGTGTATTTGCTTGCCATATAAGACCAGGATAGTGGAGCAGAAAGCTTACTGAGCAACAATAGTTGGCTGTTTATTGGCATTTAGAGTTGAAGGATTTTTCAGGAGTGGGCATGCATGACTATTTTTATTTGTAATTGATGCAGTGAAGTTGTAGAAATATTTTTAGCACAGAGCCTAACGGCCTTTACGCCTCATGTATTAGCTGTATTTGGACAATGCCCCACATAGCACAGTCTTGTAGACTTGAGACCGTTCATGATTTGTATGGATGATTGGCCTTTGTGGGGGGTGTACCTTGGAAAGCAGTTTTAAGCTCCAAATCTTAGGAGTCCTGCATAATGAAATGTACGTTAGCAGTACCATACCTTTTGCTTTTGTATTTCATCTGTACAATTATCCACTGTTACCCAGTTTTCAACACAATATTCACTTTCCAACACTACATACTGAAATTTTTATTTTATTTTATTTTTCTTGCAGTTACAAAGAAAACATCATGAAGCTCTCTGCTGCCTGGAAAGATCAGCGACTTCATCCTAAGGAACGTGCCGCCGATAGTGTGGAACATGTCATCAAACATGGGGGTGAAATTATGCGTTTCTACGGCACAGAGCTCAATTTCTTTCAGTATTACTTGTTGGATGTCACTCTGTTCTCTATAATTGTGGGATCCTTGTTTTTCCAACTTATTTTCAGTTTGGTGAGATGGAATATTTGGATCTACTATAAGGTATCAATGCCAAGCAAGAAACTGAAAGAGTGCTAGTGTGACACTGAACAAATGTTGGTGTGACATTGAGAGAATACTTGGGGACATTGAATTGACGGTTATGTGACATTCAATGGATGTTTGTGTGACACTGCATAAATGTTTGTGTGACACTGCAGAAATCTTTGTGTGACATCGATGAAAGGTTGGGTGTGGCATAAGGAATGCTTATGTAGATATGTATCTGTGGCATCAGAGAAACAAGAAGATGACATTTGGAGAATGTCACCATGCAATGATTTCTCCTCTTCAATGTTCAGTATGACAGGGATCGTCTTTTGTGTAAGTGCTATGAAGGCAACTTACCTACGAAGGTCGAGATGAGCTGTCACATATTTTTGTTAATTTTCTGTATTTGTTCTTGTTTAAAATTTGTATTTATGCCATCTTCAGATAAAGGTTGGTCTTGTATCGTCATTTTTGTAGTTTTATTGTAGAAAAGGGTGATTCAGGAATTTCAGGGTAATGTTATGGGATTTACAGGTATGGAAAAAATGCAAAAAGTGCAGACAAAGTATTCTAGAGTTTAAAGAACCAATGATTGTGATGTAAATTTGGTGGGGTACAGTTGATCTAGTTGACTTAGCCACGAGGTGGCCAAAGGGGGAAATGTCTCCTCAGTCAATGGGTCTTGCCCCAAATTTCTTACTGCTTATCTAAATTAAAAATATTTACAACTTCAGGTGAGACTGTTTCCTCTCTAAGTGAGTGTAAGTGAGACTTTTTCCCTGAAGTGAGACTTCCCCCACCCCCAGTGAAACTTTTTCCCCCTTAAAATTGATTTATTTCAACAATGTGTGTGCAAATTTAAAAAACATATACACATAGAATACAAGTTTTGCCAACCAATTATCAAACACTTTATTCCTAAAGTTTTAATTCACTAAGGATATTCTTTAAGAGGTAAGTGTAATCGATTAAAGAATTTTGCTGTTTATAATATGAATTGAATACCTAAATTTTCTCTACCTTAACACAACAGCTGGCCTTTAATTCGTACATACTGTCTTTCAAAGTTTCCATCTAAGATTATAAACCCAGTTGGAAACAGCATGGCTTTGTTTAAAGTTCTTGTTGTCATTTTTGTCACTTTCTTGACAAGTCAAAGTTTATGTATACTTTTATTACTTTGTGTGTCCAATCATTTATTTTTTATGTTTTTTACAAGGTTTTGCAAGTGTTAGTCATTCAGTTTAAGGGATGATTTTCACGTTTATTTATGCTCTGTGAATGTACATGAACTCACTGACTTTTAATTCTTCAATGATCTGCCACTTCACAAGTTATTCATTTTATTCTTAATTCATTCAGGCTAGTAGTAAGATTTACTACCTGGCACAAGCTTAAAACTGCTGTTCTGTGAGCTCACAAGGCTTCATTGGACTTTATGATAGTGGCAGTTGCAGGCTTGCTACAGGACTACAAGCTCGCTGCATTGCTGCAGGCTAGTTGCATTGCTAAAAGTTTGCTGCATTGCTACAAGTTTGTTGCATTGCTGCAGGCTTGCCACATTCCTGCAGGCTTGCTGCAAGCTCACTGCATTGCTGAAAGCTTGCTACATTGCTACAAGTTTGTTGCATTGCTGCAGGCTTGCCACATTGCTGCAAGCTTGCTGCATTGCTGAAAGCTTGCTGTATTGCTACAAGCTCACTGCATTGCTAATAACTCTGCATTGCTGCATGTTTTCTGCAAGCTTGTTGCATTGCTACAAGCTCTCTGCATTGCTGCAGGTTCACTGCAAGCTCTCTGCATTGCTGCAGGTTCACTGCAAGCTCTCTGCATTGCTGCAGGTTCGCTGCAAGCTTACTGCATTGCTACAAGCTCGCTGCATTGCTCAAAGCTTGCTGCATTGCTGAAAGCCTGCTGCATTGCTCAAAGCTTGCTGTATTGCTAAAAGCTTGCTGCATTGCTTACAAGCACATCATTTCTGTAAGGGAAAGTCCTATGATTGTGTTGATAGCTGGTATATTTGATCTATCTCCCTTGAAACTACAGAAAAATACCACAGAAAGCTGTTCAGTACACCCCAGGTTCTTTGAAGTAACCTCTGCAGTACAATATGACCTCATTAATCAATCAGTAGTTAAATGTCCTTTTGATGTACAGCAGGCATTCCTTCCAAGATATTTCAGATTTTACTGATATGCCAGCATTTTCTCTCATATGACAAACATGCCACTACTGCATGATTGAGAAGTGAAACTTGCTGTTTTTCACCAGTTTATGAATGATTTGACAAGTTTCGAGTATTTAATCATATATCTAGAAAACATGAGGTATGGTTGTTTTGTATCACATGGCTAACATAATTTAGTTCAGTTGGGAAATCTTCTTTGTTCTGCCATGGTGAGCTTGCCATATGCTTCCAACGGAATAAATATTTGTGATTTAAGGTGATTCTTAAAGTAGACGATAAAGTTAGGTTTCAAGCAGCTTGAACATTATCCATCTTACATTGTGAGATGGTAGCACCTTATGCCTCATCATCAAATGATGTACAAAGAGCTACTATTGAATGAGGTTTATAAGTAGGACATAAAGGACATTAGTTCAGTGATCAAGCAAGTTTAGAGGACTTGAAGAGAACCAGACTGGTGAAGAAACTCCTACAATTTCATATTCCGTTAAGGAGATATTCAAGTTCTGTCTCAATGTGTAGAAATGACTATCGGGAAATTGTTGTAGGCACCCCATCCTCACTTTCCAAACAATTGTTAATATTATTTTGAAGCAAATTATTATTTTTGTTGTTGATAATATCAATTTTGATACTTCAACTGTAGGTGATGAATTATTCTGCCCTTACTAGATGCTGGTTTACTACATTCCAGACATATCCAACGAATTGTGAACATTGCCTCAGCAAATTGTCCCTGTGAGTCTGTTGCCTTGACGCTAAAGGTGTACACAACTTGTTGCTCACGATCCAAAACTGCAGCCGAAAAAATGTCAAATCTCACGGAAAATACAATAGAATACATGAACAGCTCGGGGAATGTTAGCATGTGCTGTGACAACTGATTTCAGTTATTTCCACACAAAAGAGACGGAAACTTGAATTTTTCCATAACAGAACAAGATATTGAAGTTATTTCTTCACCATTTTGTTTCTTTTCAAGTTCTCTTACATGTAAGATGGACTTTCTTGACCGCTGAACTAAACAGTCATGTATCTCACCCTGACTACTTGTCCTTTTGGTCACGCTCTAAACGCTATGATGCTGTAGATGTGTCACTCTTTGACTTCCAATTTCGGGCAATTTAGTTTTGATTTAATTGTTTTTGCTATATTTCATCGGGTCTGCCTACCTCAGCTCTTCCAACTTCAGGTTCCACCTATTGTAGATGAAGTACTCGACATCAATTTTGAAACTTACGTTCAAAAACACTGAAACTGTAAAAAAGTTCTGCAAAAAAATGTTTATTGTGCTCGAATAAGTAGGAAATGGTAGTGTTTTATATACTATTTTGGTGATTTTACTTTCTTTGAATTGGTCAGTTTAGAATTACAATTAAAGGTGCTTCTAAACTGTATTGTTGTTCAGAAGGGGTATTGTTTTGATGGTGATTTCATATCTGAAGTTAAAACATGATCTCTGTGTACATACTGTCTCTATTTACAAGGAGTGTATCGTGCTCTGACCAGTTAAAGGTTTAGTTCAGTGGGTAAAGAAATATTCCCATGGATTTTCATTTTTTCATATATGATAGAGAAAATTTATAGAAACAAAAGTGGTGAAAAAACTATGTTAATATCTTATTCTGTTTAAAAATTATAACAATTTAAAGAGTAGAAAAATGTTCTTAAAACTTCCGTACAGTATATGTCCTTTAGCTTGGTGATGCGATCAAGGCAAATCCAGCACAGTTGTGTTTTTCTTATCAATTTATTCACACTATTTTTACATTAACGAACAGCATTTTTGGTTCATTATAGAGAAAATACTGTTTTTTCTTGGTGTACGTCACATTTACAATAAGAAAAAAATCCAAATTATTTCTAAAGAAATACAAAATATGTTTTGTTCAAATTGTCTCTATGACATCACAGATGTTGCCAATCAGTCACTTTTGTCCAAGTTCAAAAATACTTTTAAATTTCATAACTTCTAAATGGAATAAGATATTAACATAGTTTTTCACTACTTTGTTGCTTAAATTTTTCTCTATCTTTGTATGAAAAAATTTAAATCCATGGGAATATTCCTTTAAAGGAGTATTCCCATGGATTTTTATTTTCATATATGATAGATGATTATTAAAAAAACAAATTGGTGAAAAAGGGCTGAAGACCCTTGAAGATCCTATTGTGATTCTTTTGTCACCTCTGCTCCATGTATGAGAAGTAACATTTTGTAGGTAAGATAGTGGGCTTGGCTGGTGCCCTTTGTAGGCACAGTCATACCCTCTTTTCCACCCATACCACAAAAAATGTAAAAACGTAGAACACTTAACCAGTAAAGTGAGCAGAATAGACGTAATGTTTTAGTAAATGCAGTAGGTACAACTACTTGTCAATTGTAACAGTTGTTCTGCTCCTTAAAGTTTCAAACAGTCAGACCCAACCTGATACATAACCAGGTCGGGTCAGATTTTTCCTCTTTATTTTCTTTTCTCTGAAAACCTTAGTTGTTGTGGAAGTTGGTGCTGAGTATCCTATTAGCAATGGATGAAGTCCTTATTGTGTGGTTGTTTTAATTAAGATAAAGTGGTCTCACTATTTGCTACAGTAAGTTTGTGGTTATGATTTGCTGAAACAAATTTTTAAGGAGAAGGACAAGTCATGAAAATCATGGAGTTACAAAGATGTGTGGGTTGTAAAGTGGATTTAAGAGATTTCCAGGTTGTATATATATACTTATTGGTTTGATGTATTTTTTTTTTATTCCTTGCAAGAACAAACAGCAAGTCATCTTATTTTCAAGATACTTGTTTGTGAAGAAAGAACTGTTCTCAGGTGAAAATAATTTGGCCTTCAATTAATTATTTTCTTGTTTAAATTCTTCAGGAAACTTCTGCTACATTGCAGTCGGACATCAAATGCCACATTACATCAAAGATTATTATTCTGGTAGCTCATATAGTTAATCATAATCTTAATCTGTAAATTTTTTTTTTTCTCGATCTGGCAATCTTCAGTGGTGCTTTACAAATTAAACATCGACACAATGACAAAACAAGAACAACAGCCGCTCCCTCAGCGCAATGGGACCGACACATACAAAATGGGAGATACCACTAAAATTGATTAAAAAGGTTAGTTTTCAAATAAAGCTTAAAAACATTTACCGACTAAGCAAGTTTAATTTGATCTAGTAGGTCATTCCACCATGTCGGTCCCATAACACCAAACGAATGACCAGTGTTACGTTTGGTAAATGGTACAAATAACTTTTAACATGAGGTAGTAGACCTGGTGTTCCGTCTATTAGGTATATCAATTAATAGATCCTTCAAGTAATTTGGTGTCTGGTTATTTACACACTTATACACTAAGGTAAGTTGTTAGAATATATAGAATTTGATCCATCTTTGATCTGGTTGAATCACTGCCCAATGAGGTTTGACAAGAATTCTGAAAAAGATTTATTATTTTTGTGTGTAATGTTGTTTTATTCATGTTATGCCCTAGGCATTTGTAGCAAATACATATTCTTGAACTACATACATATGTAAATATCCTTATAAGTCTTTTCAGCGTTCGCTTATGGAAATAGGTGGCAGCATTTAGTTTTGTTATTCACAAAAATGATTTATGCATTTCTTTTTCATTTGAAAACAATGAATGTCATTTGAAGGGTGTTCAAAATATGATAATGGCATGAGTTTTATTTTATTTTCATATTTTATTTTGTGTTCATGTTTTGTTTTGAAATATTAAAAAAGACATTGGTCATACACCTAGAGGCTTTGTTTCCTGGAAATAAATTTTAAATTATGAAAACACTGAGAAATCAAGAGTCCTGTCTATAGTTAATTTTTTTAGATTTGGGGAAATTATTTTAGGTGAGAATTAACTCTTAAAGGAAATCTTTTATGTTTAAACAAAATGAGATGCATTCTCACAAAACTGTAAAGTCACTGGGTGACCCAAGTATTTCACCAGGGAAGGGGGACTTCCCTGTTCAACGGACATTTGTCGCTAAAGCCACGCACTCATGCCGTAACTTTTCTATTTATTTAGGGCATTGAATGTTATATATATGCTGCTTGTGTTACCACAAGTAAGGTACAAAAGATACGCTATTTATTACATTCATTTTTTTCTTATTCTTTTTACTGCGATAGGTTAGATTTTAAAGGAATATTCCCATGGTTTTTTGTAAAATTTTATTTAACAGGTCATACTTTTAGAGCCAATTTGGTACAAAAATCGGGTTGATATTATATTCCGTTTAGAAGATATAGATTTTTAAATATTTCTCAATTACATTTTAAAGTTTTTGTACAGTATGATGAATTCATGTTTGATGATGTCATAGAGGCAATTCCATTGCAAATGTTGATGTATTTCTTTGAATGTTAATTGGTTGTTTCTGTATGATTAGAAACAATTTTTCAGAAGTTATTGAAGTCTGGTATGTATATAAATACCTAAGTTTCATCAATTTATTTTTCAGCAGGTTTTACTTATAAAAAAGGATGATAGATTCGAATGAAATACATCAACTTTGTGGGAGAATGTGTCACTGTGATGTCATACTGAGCATTTTCCTATTTGTTTATTGGCACTTTTTGTGAACCTTAAAATTTGAATATCTCCTGGTCGGAATAACATTTTAGCATGACTTTTGTACAAAATTGTTTCTAAACATTTTTTCTTTCTTATAAAAGAAAAAAAATATGGGAATATTCCTTTAAGTGTATCTCTTGCGATTAGCGATTGATATTTCGAACTGCCAACCACATGATGAGTGTGTATCTCTTGCGATTAGCGATATTTAAATCATGTTTGTTATTCAATTTTTCTTGAGGGATCAGGGTTTTGTGATTTTCTTTTGGTTTATTAAGATAATGTACGATAATATTTCTTAATTTGTTGTAAAGATGGTGTAACTTAGTTTGTTGTACGATGGTGTAACCTAGTTTGTTGTAAGATGATGTAAACTAATTTGTTGTAAGATAATGTAACCTGATTTTTGTAAGATAATGTACCTGATACTGTATGTTGTAAAATACTGGTTTGAATTTTGTGTATTAATCACAATTAAGGTATCATGGGAGTTGATTTTCATATATATGTAAAAATCATGTTGATATCTGTTTCCGTTTAGGAGTTATTGCATTTCAAAGATTGTTTGTGGGGAATACATTTTTCTCTTGATATTTAAAGGCTGAAGCAAATATGAAATATGATTTGATTTTTGCCTGGAGTAAAGAAATGGGATAATTTATTGTCAGACTTGTATATTATTTATTATCAGACAATTGTAATCTGTTATTATAGCTTCCTAGATAATGTAGTCCTAGGTCAGTTGATTTAGTGTTTTACATTGATGTATGGACATTTGTGATCAATTTCCAAAAGGTCGTAAACGGAAGTGATTGATGATCCCACCGAAAATCTTTCTACAGCAAAAAGCAGTGTGTGTGTGTGGAGAGAGGGGGAGGGGGAAGGGGGAGGGAGGATTAGGGGCAGTTCCTTTCATAACTGATACTGGTTAGAATTTAGTACACAATTGAAAGAAAATGTTGAGAAACTTGACCAGTAGGGTGGGGGAGGCAGATAGTATGATAAGATAATATTATATCTCAAGTCTTTTAATTTATTACAAACAAATGGTGATCATTTTTTATAGATAGAGATATAATCATTGATGCATATAATTGGAGGCTTTGAGACTAAGTTGAGGCTCTTAAAGAACTTGATTCTTTGGTGGGATATTTAGCCCTCAACACCAATATAGCTCATAAGGAGATCTTGTCATTGACATATCATGGGGCATTGTACACCTCCTGCAGGGGCTAGGAATGCACCAGATCCAAATTTGTGGATCCGCATTTGGCCAGATCTCAGATGAATTCTGGTTAGGCCTGATTTTTCCATTACAGAGAAGAAATCATTCAGAAACTGAATTATGGAAAGGGAGAATATCTTATTGTGAAGTATACAATTTGTTAAAAGGTGAAAAGATGCTGTAAGAGATTGAATAATCTCATTAATCATTATTTAATTAAAAATGGTGCAACAAATGTTGTGAATGATTTTTTGATATGAAAATGTGTTTGTTAGTAAAATAGTGTACCCTTCCTTTGAAGTTTGTGCTAAAACTGAAAGCCACATTTAAAAACAAACCTGGCTAGATTTTTGAAATGATCTGGCCGGATTTGTTGTAGATCCGGCCGGATTTTGTTGTAGATCCAGCCGTAACTTGAATCAGATTTGTTTCACTATCCGGCCGGATATTGTGGCCAGATATTGTGGCCAGATATTGTGGCCAGACTGGATATCCGGTGCAGTGGCACTATATTTTAGAGTTTCTGATTCTGGTAGGACTAGTAGGTTTGAAGCAATAGGAACACCAAAATTAAGCTTTCATCCCCCCTCCCTCTTTTACTCTCCCCTCCCGTCTCCCTCAGCAGGCAGTCAGACAAATCATCTACAGTACTTTCCATTCATATAAGTTTGATAAAAAGTTTTTGTAGCCTCTCTCCGTTTACCCTTTGTATCAGCAAACTTCTTATGGTAGTCATGGTAGGTACATTTTTCCTGATAAAGCCACCTTCCTGTGAGGTGCAAAAATTCTCCCATTTAACTTTTTAGATCATATTACATTCCTAAAACTGATATTCACATGCATGAGGCTGTTTTATTTTACTAATCTTCAGTTGTTACATAAGTTTCAATTTATTGTTTAAACAGTAATTACAGATACTGTTATTTATAAAGTTGCATTACTAACTGACAAGAGCTGTATGAATTGTTACTGTACAAAGATCATTCTCTCTGTGGGTGATTTGATGAAACAAGGCTATCTTGTGGAATTTGTAACAATGAGAGGTTCAATAAACGTCTTTGTACTCAAAACTATACAGTTCATGAATTATTGATTTCTTTTAAGGACAGATCAATTAATGATATGTCATGTTTTAACCATTGTCATTCAGTGAGTTGTCATTGGTCATTTATAGTCCTATTGAACTGTTCCCATTTAAGAAACGTTGGTGAAGAAATGAATACAATACCGTGATTGGCCCTAAGGGTAAATTGTTTGGAAGACCTTATACCCTCCCTATTGATTCTTACCTTGAACGGAACAAATCACCCACCAGGGTTTTGGTGGAAATACCTTCTGAATGGGCATTGTCTTGCAATTCCACTAATTCTACAAGAAGCTCCAACCAAATTGTTCATCTTGACGAAATTCATCAGATAATTTGACCCACTTTTTCTTTGCAATGAAAATTATGAAAAGCAGTGGAAAAATTTAATGAAATTAGGAATTTTTACACCTGTTTAAACATCTCACTTTACATGTGTCCAGTTCATACTGAGACAACTAAATAAAGTATATAAAAAAAAAAAGACATTTTAAAAGTGTATTTTCAATCATCTCTTGCATTTATTTTCACCAGAATATGATTGTTCAAATGTTTTCAATACCCTCATACCATTACAATATATCTCTGTGAAACAAGAACTTTCACAACCCTGCATTTGTAATTAAAAGATTTTTTGTCAGATGAAAACAGGAGGTACTACTTGAAAAGGGCTCATAAAAATCTATAAATTTCTAGCCCAATAATCAAGATTAAAAAGCAATGATATTTTCATAGAAAAAAATTACACATCATTACTGGAAACACTTCCGCTATTATTATATTCAAGTTTAGATGTATGTAATTCAATTCCAGGGGGAGGGGAACTTGTCCCCCCCCCCCTCCCCACTTTGAGCAGGAGAATTACAGCTAAATCAAATCCAAAAATACATTAATATTAAGATTGAAATACACTATGGATAAAAAAGCTCTCTGTAACAAGTAAACAAATTAAATTCATCCAAGCCATTAGGCTTATTCCCGGTTTCCTTGCAAGCAGATGAGAGCACATGACTCCACCTGGATAGGATGCCAGTCCATCGCAAGTTAACTGCCCAGCAATGCTGGTACTTATTTTACAGCTGAGTGGACTGAAGCAAGTAAAGTGTCTTGCTCAATGACACAATGCAGCGCTTGTGGAGGGAGGGAATCGAGCCAGTACCTTTCGCATACGAGCACGACTTCTTAACCACTGAATTTTGAAATAACATGTGTATCATTTTTGATATGTTATTAAAAAATCACCTACATATTCATTAGAATATTTACAGACGTTTTGAAAATTAAAACCACAGGCTATCAGTACCATCACGTGCACGAGAAGGGTTTAAAATTCTAGAGACTTCAGAATAATACGCCCTAACATTCTGGCCCAGTGCTCCTTTAACCCTTTAAGGACTGGTCGCCCATTTCACAACCGATTTGGGTGCCCCATCTTTCACTTCCCCTCCCAAGCCTGTTTTCAACAGGCATGTGAGACTTAAGCTATTTAGCTGATTTTAGCTATATTTTAAGCTAATTTTACCTATTTCCTGCATAATTGACAATACTTAGCTATTGTGATGAGAAAATTGATCAATTTCAGCTACATTTATAAATCATCACTCACATGTCTGTTTCAAAAAAGCACCTGTCCTTTAAGGATTAACGAACCCACAGAAAGTGTGCCAACTCAAAAATATATGCAGAATCATCCCGGTGAGCGGCCCACCAGCTCACTGAAGCAGAACGAACCCAACTATGCTGCTCAGAAAGCAAGAGGACCCTTCAATAATTAACCTATGTTTAACCCTTTACCACGTGGTGATATTATCGCCGTTTTAGGTGCCCTGTCTTTGACTCCGCCTCCCAGGCGCATTTCCAAAAAAGGGCTGGTAGAGTAAGGGTTAAAGGATATACCTTAATCTGCTAATAAGGTACTCAAGTTGAAGCTATTTTATTTTTACCCTGCGTGGAAGAAGAACATAAGAATGAAATCAACGAATAGATTAAATACAAACCTTTCAAATGTAGCAACTCGCAAGCTGTGATTTTCATCACGATATAATTATTTTGCGGTTATGAAATAATGAGTAGCATGGTAAGTCTGAATTTCAACCACTTAAGGCACAAATCTGCATTATTTTTTAAAAATGAAAATAAAATATTGATTAATCAATGTTCCAACTTAATTTTCAATCCTTTGAAAAATGTATGATGATAGATTCGGGATATTATGTTGTAGCTTTGTTGAAATTTTGGTAGAAATATCTCACTGTTTTGGTCAATTCAAACATTCCGCAACTGACCCGAATTTCAACCACCATGTGTTAAACATGCCTAATTACCCAGCAGGTGTACCAGTAAAGATACAATGTTCGAACATTGGTACTGATCGAAATACAATTTAAAGAAATTATTATTCAAAACTGCACAATTAACTTATGAAGAATCTAATTAGTGAAAATGAAGTTAAAGTAACAATCAGTAATCGTAACAATTTTGTCCGACTTTGCTAAGGTGGATAACATGATAGGGGTGATTGAAATTTGGGTCATTCACTATAATGACAAGAGATGATACAAAAATTGATCCAAAAAAACATTCTTCATGATGCTTTTTAAAATCATGCATTACAGTTAAATCTATAACTTGCATCATTGAAAAATGTATACTTGCATCATCAAAAACATATACAGATTCTGTCGACAGTATTTACAACTTTAAAAACAAAACAGAGGATACTAAGATTTCAATGTTACTCATAATAACTGGATGGAAATGTCTTCATACCTTCAAAAATATTCATAACTAGCAGGAATAGACTTCCCTCCCCTTTCATTTTCAGTGACCAAGGAAAGAAATCTAAAGGATTACATAAAGAATACATCACAAATTTTGCATGAGTTAAAAACTTATCAAAAGTTTAATCCGCCATGACTGAAAACGTGCCTTTTTTTTTTAAATTTAAAAACTGATTTGCTCAGAGTCAATACTCTTTCAAACAATATAGAAATTGCTACATGTCCATGGACCAATCAGGAGCAGTTTTAGTCCCCGATTGGGAGAACAGTCTCCGATCAGGAGAACCTTCATGAAAGTATCTCACAAGGCATCTACACAAATTCAAATTAACCTTTCCAGGTTTCCAAATAGGCCACGCCCACCATAACAACATGGTAACTATGTGGGGCAAACAAACCTCAAATCCGCAATCGTGTATAACCTATGCGTTGACATTTAGATGTTCGCGAGGCCTGCCACACGCTTTGATTCATTTATGGCACTTCTTCGGATCTTTAGAGTTTTTAACAAATGGGATAAATAAAATTCAGTTTGCTAACTATTCTGAGTGACAGCAATCAGATTTACAAAGCACGCAATTTTTGCTCACTATTTTGCAGTCACTCAGTCTGTGCATGCAGAAATTTGTTTTGTACAGTAAGTTGCATTGACTACATGAGCACATGCCGCTAGCTAGCTGTACTGTACCAGTACCGTGTAGGATGTTTGCCCCGACTTAGTTACGCAGATTTTGTTGCTAGGAAAATTCGTGCAGTGATTGGTTAAAACAAGCTGTTAATAATTAAAGCCAGAAAAATTAATTCTGTACACATTTATATTTGAATCAAATACATTTGAAACTTAAAAGGTCGATGGACATGTAGCAATTGCTACATTTATTGGAAGAATTAAAATCTGACACAAATACTGGAAAGCCTGACATCACAGTGATCACAGTGACATTACAGCAATCACAGTGACATCACAGTGACATCACAGCAATATCACTTGTATGTATCGCATTTTCTGCTCAATTAACATCACACAATTTTCATGAAACGAGACTCCCTCTTTAAAGACAAGTGACAAAAGTATTCTACTCAAGTTTGAACATCCATTAAATCAAATTTTGGGCATTTTTCTCAAAATTTCCAAATACTCTTCATGTCCTATGTCATATATGATGATCAGGACGGACTAACAATCAAATCAAATACTCTTCACTCTTCATCCTGATCATATATGATGATCAGGACGTACCATCAATCAAATGAAATACTCTTCACTCTTCATCCTGATCATATATGATGATCAGGATGGACTTACAATCAAATTAAATACGCTTCACTCTTCATCCTAATCATATATGATGATCAGGACGGACTAACAATCAAATTAAATACTCTTCACTCTTCATCCTGATCATATATGATGATCAGGACGTACCATCAATCAAATTAAATACTTCATCAATCAAATGAAATACTCTTCACTCTTCATCCTGATCATATATGATGATCAGGACTATCAATCAAATTAAATACTCTTCATCCTGATCATATATGATGATCAGGACGTACCATCAATCAAATGAAATACTCTTCACTCTTCATCCTGATCATATATGATGATCAGGACGGACCATCAATCAAATTAAATACTCTTCACTCTTCATCCTGATCATATATGATGATCAGGACGGACCATCAATCAAATTAAATACTCTTCACTCTTCATCCTAATCATATATGATGATCAGGACGTACCATCAATCAAATGAAATACTCTTCACTCTTCATCCTAATCATATGATGATCAGGATGACCATCAATCTTCAAATGAAATACTCTTCACTCTTCATCCTAATCATATATGATGATCAGGATGGACCATCAATCAAATTAAAACTTCACTCTTCACTCTTCATCAATCTGAAATATCACTCTTCATCCTAATCATATATGATGATCAGGACGGACCATCAATCAAATTAAATACTCTTCACTCTTCATCCTGATCATATATGATGATCAGGATATCAATCAAATTAAATACTCTTCATCTTCTCATCTAATCATATATGATGATCATCAATCAAATATACTCCTTGATGATCATGATGACAGGACCATCATCAATCAAATGAAATACTCTTCACTCTTTATCCTGATCATATATGATGATCAGGATGGACCATCAATCAAATTAAATACTCTTCACTCTTCATCCTGATCATATATGATGATCAGGACGTACCATCAATCAAATGAAATACTTCTCTTCATCCTAATCATATATGATTCATCAATCTGATCATATATGATGATCAGGATGGACCACCATCAATCAAATGAAATACATCCTGATCTTCACTCTTCATCCTAATCATATATGATGATCAGGACGGACCATCAATCAAATTAAATACTCTTCATGATGATCAGACTACATCAATCAAATGAAATATCTTCACTCTTCATCCTGATCATATATGATGATCAATCAATCAAATTAAATACTCTTCACTCTTCATCCTGATCATATATGATGATCAGGACGGACCATCAATCAAATTAAATACTCTTCACTCTTCATCCTGATCATATATGATGATCAGGACGTACCATCAATCAAATGAAATACTCTTCACTCTTTATCCTGATCATATATGATGATGATCATGATGATGGACCATCAATCATCCTGATCAAATGAAATACTCATTCACTCTTCACTCTTCATCCTGATCATATATGATGATCAGGACGACCATCAATCAAATTAAATACTCTTCACTTTATCCTGATCATATATGATGATCCATCAATCTGATCATCAGATGATGATGGACCATCAATCAAATGATGATCATATATGATGATCAGGGACCATCAATCAAATTAAATACTCTTCTTCATCCTGATCATATATGATGATCGGATCCATCAATCAAATTAAATACTCTTCACTCTTCTTCATCCTGATCATATATGATGATGACCATCAATCAAATGAAATACTCTTCACTCTTTATCCTGATCATATATGATGATCAGGATGGACCATCAATCAAATTAAATACTCTTCCTCTTCATCATCAATCAAATCAATCAAATTAAATACTCTTCACTCTTCATCCTGATCATATATGATGATGACCATCAATCAAATGAAATACTCTTTCACTCTTCATCCTGATCATATGATGATGATCAATCAAATGAAATACTCTTCACTCTTCATCCTGATCATATATGATGATCAGGACGGACCATCAATCAAATGAAATACTCTTCACTCTTCATCCTGATCATATATGATGATCAGGACGTACCATCAATCAAATGAAATACTCTTCACTCTTCATCCTGACCATCAATCAAATGATTGATGATTTGACCATCAATCAAATGAAATACTCTTCACTCTTCATAATGATACCATCAATCAAATGAAATACTCTTCACTCTTCATCCTGATCATATATGATGATCAGGATGACCATCAATCAAATTAAATACTCTTCTTTCTTTTCATCATATATGATGATCTTCATCCATCCTGATCATATGATGATCATGGACAAATTAAAATACTCATCAATCAAATGAAATACTCTTCACTCTTCTTTATCCTGATCATATATGATGATGACCATCAATCAAATGAAATACTCTTTCACTCTTCATCCTGATCATATATGATGATCAGGATGGACCATCAATCAAATTAAATAATCAAATTAAATACTCTTCACTCTTGATCCTGATCATCAATCAAATGAAATACTCTTTTCACTCTTTATCCTGATCATATATGATGATCAGGATGACCATCAATCAAATTAAATACTTCACTCTTCATCCTGATCATATATGATGATCAGGCGTACCATCAATCAAATGAAATACTCTTCACTCTTCATCCTGATCATCCTGATGACCATCAATCAAATTAAATATCATCCTGATCATATATGATGATGAAATCAATCAAATTAAATACTTCACTCTTCATCCTGATCATATATGATGATCAGGACGACCATCAATCAATCAAATTAAATACAAATTTCACTCTTCATCCTAATCATATATGATGATCAGGACGACCATCAATCAAATTAAATACTCTTCACTCATATATGATGACTCTTCATCCTGATCATATATGATGATCAGGACGGACCATCAATCAAATTAAATACTCTTCATCCTCTTCATCCTGATACTCTTACTCTTCATGATCATGATGACGACCACCATCAATCAAATGATGATCAGGACGGACCATCAATCAAATTAAATACTCTTCACTCTTCATCCTGATCATATATGATGATCAGATGGACCATCAATCAAATTAAATACTCTTCACTCTTCAATCAAATGAAATACTCTTTCACTCTTCATCCTAATCAATATATGATGATCAGGACTGACCATCAATCAAATTAAATACTCTTCACTCTTCATCCTAATCATATGATGATCAGGATGGACCATCAATCAAATTAAATACTCTTCACTCTTCATCCTAATCATATATGATGATCAGGACGGACCATCAATCAAATTAAATACTCTTCACTCTTCATCCTGATCATATATGATGATCAGGACGGACCATCAATCAAATTAAATACTCTTCATCCTAATCTTCATCAATCAAATGAAATATCACTCTTATCCTGATCATATATGATGATGACGACCATCAATCAAATTAAATACTCTTCACTCTTCATCCTGATCATATATGATGATCAGGACGACCATCAATCAAATTGAAATAACTCTTCATCCTAATCATATATGATGATCAGGACGTACCATCAATCTTCACTCTTTATCCTGATCATATATGATGATCAGGATGACCATCAATCAAATTAAATACTCTTCACTCTTCATCCTGATCATATATGATGATGATATGATGATGATCAGGACGTATTCATCAATCAAATTAAATACTCTTCACTCTTATCCTGATCATATATGATGATCAGGATGACCATCAATCATCAATCCAAATGAAATATCAATCAAATGAAATCACTCTTCAATCATCAAAATTAAATCAATCAAATGAAATACTCTTCATCCTAATCATATATGATGATCAGGATGGACTCTTCATCTAATCAAATCAATAAATACTCTTCACTCTTCATCCTGATCATATATGATGATCAGGATCATCAATCAAATGGACCATCAATCAAATTAAATACTCTTCACTCTTTCTATCCTGATCATATGATGATGACCATCAATCAAATTAAATACTCTTCACTCTTCATCCTGGACCATCAATCAAATTAAAATACTCTTCATCCTGATCATATATTCAGGATGGACCATCAATCCTGATCATATATGATGATCAGGACGGACCATCAATCAAATGAAATACTTCATCCTGATCATATATGATGACCATCTCTTCGGACCATCAATCAAATTAAATACTCTTCACTCTTCATCCTGATCATATGATGATATGATGATCATCATCAATCAAATGAAATACTCTTCACTCTTCATCCTGATCATATATGATGATCAGGGACGTATCATCAATCAAATGAAATACTCTTCACTCTTCATCCTGATCATATATGATGATCAGGACGGACCATCAATCAAATTAAATACTCTTCACTCTTCATCCTGATCCATCAATCAAATGAAATACTCTTCACTCTTCAATCATGATGATGAACGACCATCAATCTCTTCTTTATCCTGATCTTCATCAATCAAATTAAATACTCTTCACTCTTCATCCTGATATATGATGATGATCATCAATCAAAGGATCATATATGATGATGGACCATCAATCAAATTAAATACTCTCACTCTTCATCCTAATCATATATGATGATCAGGACGGACCATCAATCAAATTAAATACTCTTCACTCTTCATCCTAATCATATATGATGATCAGGACGGACCATCAATCAAATTAAACGGACCATCAATCAAATTAAATACTCTCACTCTTCATCCTAATCATATATGATGATCAGGACGGACCATCAATCAAATTAAATACTCTTCACTCTTCATCCTAATCATATGATGATCATCGCACCATCAATCAAATTAAATACTCTCACCATCAATCAAATGAAATACTCTTCACTCTTCATCCTAATCATATATGATGATCAGGACGGACCATCAATCAAATTAAATACTCTTCACTCTTCATCCTGATCATATATGATGATTAGGACTGACCATCAATCAAATTACAAAGCAAATAAAATTCAAAAGTTTTTTGGAATGCTGTAGATCAAGGTGTTCTCATTAGATTGCTTTTCAGATGGATTCAATTCAAAATACATCACACCAAAAATATTTCTTTCTTCCAATGCACAGTGCGCAAAATAATCAATTTTTAAAATACATCAAGGTTGTCAAAATTTGTTCAAATAATAATGTTAGTTTAATTCACTCAAGCCTGAAGGCCCATAGAGCTGGTGCTAATCCTCTGTTTCCTTCGTGGAAGCGGATAAGAGTCAATGACTCCCCTGGATGGGACACCTGTCCATTGCAGGTTAACTCCCCAGCAATGCTGGTACTCATTTAACAGCTGAGTGGACTGAGCTGAGTGGACTGAAGCAAGTGGAATAAAGTGTCTTGCTTAAGGATGCAGCACAGAGCAGATGTCAGGAATCAAACCTAGTATGTATTGAATACCCATTTTACCTTCTAACCACTGTGATTCTGATTTGGATGGGAGTAATTTAATACCCTGTACAAAAAATATATCTTCCTATACAAATTACGTAATACTTAAATTACATCAAGGTATTCCAAATTTGCTCAAATGGTAAAACCATATCTATAAAAACAATTTTAAAGAAATAATCATCCTAAATGTATTTGAAAAACAGTTCTTCACTTTGAATGAGCTTAAATTTATAGCACATCAACATGAAAATACAAAATACAAAATACAATCAGTGACAAGTGATAAACGTTCAGGCTGAGCTGAACTCTGAAATGTCAAAGGTACCTTTATGACAAAGCTTAGCCAGGAGCTTAACTGCACAAACGGACACTCTGTGTCTAATGCATCAAGAGAGTCAACTTCAATCCTTTATCATACATAGAGAACTTGTAGGACGTGTTTTCAACAATGCTCTAGGACAATGGTTACGTCACAAAATGAGTGTTGAGCATGATGTAGGCCTTACAGAACGTATGTGTACAGTACATTACAGTCGGCTTTCTTGAAGCGCAGAGCATCTGTTTGCATATTTACGCTCCTTGGCTTAACCTAGCTTTAAAGGATCAGGTTTTTGGTCAAAAAAGTTTATCTTGTAACAAAGAGAACGAAAGAAAACAAAAATGGTGAAGGCACAACTTCAATATCTTATTGCATTAAGGAGACATACAAGTTTAAAGTTCTGTCTCTTTTTTGTAGAAATGACTGGTGTGGAAGGTCTACTGAAGAACGGAGTCATCCTGTTCTTCACTTTTCTTAAACTTTAAAGAAATTCCCATAATTTGTTTTCTTACATGCCCCCAAAATGCCAAATTTGGCCTTTTTTCAGCCAATTTTGGCCTTTTTTTAGCCAATTTTGGTATTTTGGTATGTTTTGGGTTTTTCCCAAAAAAATCCCCCCCCCCCCTTTTTTTTATCCCCCTAAAAATAAATAAACAAGGGGAAAAATCACCCCCTCCAATTTAAACTCTAGTGTGAACATTGGTGTGTCCCCTCTTATCCAATCACATTGCAAGGAAACAAACTAAGGTGTGCATACAAATGGCTTAACTAATGAGAGAACAAAATTTAAAGAGCTGAAAAATCCCCTGAAGGATATAATCTTTGCGTCTAATGGTTTTCCAAGTGTTGAGTTGTCAAAACTTAAAGTGAGCTCGTGAATATTAATGTAAGGTTTTTTGTTTTTACTGTTGGGGATAATAATGTGCTATAAGAAGGCGCAAACCCAAGATCATGATGAGTTGTCTAAGATATTGAGATGGCTAATATTGCACTTAAGAATCACATTCTGTACAGGACAATAATGGAGAAAAATAAAAATAATTTATGAATTACTCATCATGATTTTCACGACCAAAAAGTTACACACTGAAAAAAGAAGAAGTGCAACAATCAGGGAGAAAATTTATAATTGAAGAATCACCAAGATACTTGACGGATTCTAGAACATAGGATTATCCCAGAGTTGGAATTAATTACAAAATTTCCCACGGTTTTGAATAAGTGTCGAAAATCTTTCCATAAAAATTGTGACAAATAATATTAATATAGTAAATATATATCTTTATATGCTTCCCTCTTTCACAATCTAATGTACTATTCATCGTAAAATTACAAGCGGAATGTTTTTAGAGCACATATTTACCATGTATACCGTTGCTTGCTCAAGAAACCATTTCAAAAAAATTATATATATATTTTTTTAAAAGAAAAAATAAGTAATTTTCCTGCGAATGTCCGTTTTCCCCACGGCAATAACCTTCAGAACCATAGATATTTTTCCAGCTCCGGGATTATATAAGAACTGCCACCGGTTTTTGTTCTCCAATTAATTGACTAACATTGGTCATTAATTATATTTTTTACTCAACAATTGCAGGAAAACATCTATTTAAGATCAGGGAAGGGTCAGTGACATTAATATCCACTTATAAGATGATTATATTGATAACAGATTTAAGTGTGTCAACATCTAGGCTTAAAGTTCAAGTTTCGCGTAATGAATCTAGCCGTTTAATCCCTATTTTCTTGAAATTGAGACTGATATCTTTTTTGGTATCATGTCTAAAAATTATTCATAATTGCTTTACTTCCTATGTGTGGAAAAGTTCCAACAATCATATGAAGTTTGTTTACACAATTAAAGTGCAGCGTTATGGGTACATCATGGTGCAGAGATCCTTAAATGTTTCTCCCAGACTGTTGAATAGTCACATCGTTAAAACTAAAGGTCGTTACACACAGGAAACAAATATTATTGACTTTTTGCTCACACACGTTAAAGTTTACAACTGAAGTTTTCTGATGATACTGGAAAATTTGCTAGAAATGCCTTTTTTTCAAACTGTGGAGAAATTCGCTTTCTTGGGCGCGATTTTCTGTCACGATGCACATTTTGCTTTAATGGGAGTAAACGCTCCTTGAATCAATTTCAGTTATCATCTGAAAAGCCATACGATCATTCTCTGAAACAAGCGGGTCAAAATGTTTCTTTTCTTCTGTTTTATTCAATTTTGTTTAGAAAATCGCTGGCTGCGTTGCGTTCTGTGTGTAATGGCCTTAAGAGTGACTTTTGCGAAGCACCCATATCAGAGGAAAACTCTGGAACAAACTGAGGCAATTTTGTTATAAGGCCCTAGAATAATCAAATTGTATTGGAAATTTTCCTGAGATATGCATTCTAAATTATTATTGACCAAAACCATGTTTTCATACTATTAACATACATATGAACATAAGTGACAAAAATCCCATAGATTGGGGTCCAAAGTAGGAAAATTAGAAAGGGAAAACAGGACTGTGAGTTGAGAGAGAAAGGTGATAAACAATAATCTTCATTGTTACATGCACTATACAACCATACAATGATGTCATCTAACAAAAATTCTCTCTGCAGAAACTACAAAATATAAACCAAGTTAAAACAAAAAACAAATAGTCACATAAATTCTAAAAAAGACAACTGGCACATTAATGTGACTATGTACCAAGAGAATACACTTGAAATCTCACATCATGATTGCACACCAATCATATGTAGTCTATAAGATTAAACTATGAAGCAGAATTCTCTATCAAAAACTAATTACTACTCTCATTCTTAAAAAAAATATTAAGAAATTCTAAAAAAAAAAAATGTTTGTTAAGTAATATATAAATCTAGAATAAAAGCAAAACCAAAAATTGACTGCATGCACATAAGCATTTGTTACATATAATATATATAAATATATATATATATATATATGTATATATATATATATGTATATATATATATGATAAATATATATATATAAATATATATATATATATATATGTATATATATATATATGTATATATTATATATGTATATATATATATATATATATATATATATATATATATATATATATATATATATATATATATATATATATATATATATATATATATATATATATATATATATATATATATATATATATATATATATATATATATATATATATATATATATATATATATATATATATATATATATAATCAATTATTCATTCATTATACACAACAAACACCATGGCAACAACAGCAATGATGGACTAATTCCATCCCATTGGCTCCCATTGTGCTGGGGGAGCAGCTGTCATTCTTTTGTCATTGTGTTCATGTTTTATTTGTAAAGCGCCACTAAAGATTGCCAGATCAACGTGTGCACTATATAAATGTATGGATTAGGATTAGGATTAATTATGGAACTCGCAAGATGACAAGTTGTCGCAAGATTCATTCCAAAGACGCCCACTGCTTATCATCTACCCATGTTCATCAAGCATGCTACGTCATAATTGAATCTATTTTTGTAAAATAACAACTAAAATTTACTGATGTCACATGACTATCAAAAGCCTTTACCATCTGCTATAAATATATAATACACACCAAAAACCATGGCAACAGCAAAAATAGACTGACTGATTACGGTACTGCGAGTACCGTGGACGACGAGTTGTAGTAAGAGTTGTCGCATTGATGCCTACTGCTGATCATCAGACCTTGATCGTTCAAAATGCCAGGTAATAAATCTAAGTATTCTTTTAAAATAAAAATTAAAACTAAATGTATATCTACAAGAGCTATTTCACCATCTGCTGTGAATAGATTACTCCTTCATGATACACACCAAAAACCATGGCAACAGCAAAAAACAATTGACTACTAGGGATGTGTAATATCCACCAACAATATTATCCATCTGCCCTCCATCCATCATAATATAATTGCTCACCTCCAAACCCCTCTATCTTATGA
Source organism: Chiridota heheva (assembly GCA_020152595.1). NCBI lineage: Eukaryota > Metazoa > Echinodermata > Holothuroidea > Apodida > Chiridotidae > Chiridota > Chiridota heheva. Next base: position 640,783 of record JAIGNY010002006.1, read on the forward strand.
AACCAGACCTGTCATATCTCTTAGTCTTGGTCACTTGACATATACCTAGTCCACTTGTAAATATTGTGTACATAAATATGTATGTTATAATCACGTTTAGTTTAGTCAGCGACAGCATGTCATAGAGCTAGACAATATATCGGAAGTATAACTTCAAGATTTGTATGATCTGAATTGTGAATTTTACAGGATGTACATTTTCGCTTAATTCAATAAAAAAGATCCATTTTTTTGATCGTTTATAGCGTGTACAGAATCACACGCCAAAAATGTCAGATTAGTGCGAATTTAACTCTTGCATTAAATAGGATTAAATCCTTTGTTGATCGTTCATTAAGTTTGAATTGTAAAATCATTGATTGAAAATTGTGTGTGTGCTGTGAACGTTATTGATATTGAATGCAAAGTATTGTTGGGAAACTGGATAAGGGCACTTTCTGGGTGATTTTTCCATTTAAACAATGTATTAATATTCCAAACGGTCGGTATACAATGTTTTTGATCGTGTACACAATACTCACTACATGGTCACATCCCTATTGACAACGGAACTCACACAACAACAATTTGTCGCAACAGTCAGAGCACAGAGGCCTACTGCTTATCATTAAGCCTTGCATCAATCAGAATGCTACATAATAAATACATCTATAGTTTTCATATGAAAATTAAAACTGATTGCATGACTAACAAAACCTTTACCATCTGCTATACATCGACCACTCATTCATGATACACACCAAACACAGTAGCAACAGCAAAAATGGACTGATTATGGTACTCGTAGGACGACGAGTTGTCGCAAGAGTCGTCCCAAAGACATCTACTGCTGATCATCAACCCTTGGTCATTCAGCTTCCCAATGTGGACCAGACAGATAATTTTGAAACGGTTCACGTAAAGTTTCTTCACCCTGGCTTTCACATCCTGTGAAGGAAAAAATGAAAAGTAAAAATCTATTATCTTTTATGGAGAAACAAAATTCTATACTATTAGTCTGAACCAAACTGAAATATAAATATGTTACGGGTTGTTGACAGGACAGGACATAAAGGTGCCGTAAATGTAAATATGTTACGGGTTGCCAACAGGACATGACATAAAGGTGCCGTAAATGTAAATATGTTACGGGTTGCCGACAGGACATGACATTAAGGTGCCGTAAATGTAAATATGTTATTGCAATTTAAAAATACAATTCTAAAAAGGTTCCTTTATTTAAGTTCAGTTAAATCCATGGACACCCATAAAGCTGGTGCTTTAAAACTCTGAATGTTTAGGGAATTTAGTAAATGTGTACATGCCAAAAAATGCGAGCGTGTATCGTGTACATGCGTTAAGTACTGTAATTTTCAGAAGTACACCAAAATTGTTCCAATTTACAATGCTAAGTAAAGAAATCGCGCATCCAATATGGCAAAAGTATTGACTCCATTACCCAAATAGACGCTGGGATTTTGCTTTCCAAATCGTGAAAAGTTTAATTGTACAGTATAAATCATAATTTTTTATGGAAATTTTTATTATACCTCGCCGTGAAACATTTCAAAACTATGCCACCACCCTGAAAGTATTGCTCATATCATCAGTCCTCTGGAAAAAATAGCCGCCATGTTTGCAAAACCGCAGAATTTTAGCTCTGTTAAAACCTTTTTTTCGTTCGTTTATTTTTTCAATATTTTGTTCTTTCTTGCAAAATTTATTCGACTCATCTGGTAATATTTACATGTAAACATACCGATTGTCACGATTAAAGTATTTTGACTAGTGTGTGTTTTTTGGGGGTCGATTTAACAGCTTGTAAAACGGGTATTGATTGAGTGGGATTAAAAAAGCCTTACGTTGTGGCCTATTGTTAGGTTCACTCTTTACTGCTGCACATTCGCATAGGTTCACTCTTTACTGCTGCACATTCGCAGTGCATTTCACAAGTTAATCAGATTTCAACGAAATCAAAGTGCAAAATATCCCCATTTATAGGTGAATACTGCGCATTTGTGATTCTCACATTTAAAAAGGATTATACTAATCGTGTTTACAGTGTGTAAAAGTCATTGATTGAAATTTTGTCAGCTGAAATGTGTGTGTGTGTGATTTGAATCATGAATCATATTGATTTTTAACGGCAGGACTTGACTATGAAAAATGATTACTCGCAACTTGATAATTAGTAAACGTTTAGTGCATTTGCGAACATTTAGCATGTACACGCTAAATGGTCACAGCTCTATGGTGCTTTTCCCCGGTTTCCATGGCGCAAGCGGATGGGAGAACATGATTCCCTCTAGACAGGATGTCAGCCATCGCAGATTAACTCCCTGGCAGTGCTGGTACTCATTTCACAGCTGAGTGGACTGAAGCAAGTAGAGTAAAGTGTCTTGCTCAAGGTCACAATGCAGCATTTGCGATATGACTCCTTAACCTGATGTTAAGTCTCTGTTTCAATTTTTGCAACTTCTTGGGTTGGCAGAAAGGAAAACAAGTTTTATTAGTGCAAGAATATTATACTACTTTCCTAATCGGATAACTTACCTGCTTATACACTTACTGAAAGATAAATAAATGCAAAAATGTTTATTTCACTTCTAAAGATTTTTTCTAATGTCTTGTTTTAACTTTTAGGACAACATAAAAGAAACAGATCTATTGAAAATGGATGTTAATTTAGTGCCCTTTAATAAATTAAAAAACTTAATACAAGCTTGTTTGTTTGTTTGATGAGGGCTTAATGGCACTACAACAATGAGGGTCAAATTGTGCCTGAGAGGTTAGATTATTCTGGAGGTAGGATGGAAAGAAGACAAGGGGAGATTGAGAGAAACAAGAGAAGTAAAAGTCAGAAAGCTGGGATCGAGAGAGGAGGTGCATGGGTGGAAAAAACAAAGTAGAGAGAGGGGGGTGGGAGAGGAGGACTAAATTAATGGTAGATATGAACGAAGGAGACAATTTTATCCGGAGGGTTTTTCTGAAAGAACTCGGCAATTGAGTTGTGGGGAGCAGGAAAGCTCTGGCAAGCTTGTACAGTGGGCAAGCAAGGAGAACGTGATGGACCGTGAGGGTGCAATGGCAATTGTTGCAGATGGGTTGGGGGGAGCCAATAAGGAATTGGGAGTAAGTGAGTTGGGAGTGAGTGAGGTGGGAGTGAGTGAGGTGGGTGTGACCTATTCTAAGACGGGTAATATGAACATTAATAACAGGTCTATAGGTAAATCCATTTGGTCTATAGGGCAGGTAATTATTCCCGGTTTCCATTGCGCAAGCAAATAAGAGCATACTGTATGACTGGATAGGATGCAAGTCCATGTCATGTCAAGTCTCCAGCAATGTAGGTATTAATTTTCACAGCCCGAGTGGAGCTTGAAGCAAGTGGGAATAACTCCGGGAATTGAACCTGGTTGAACTTCAAGTTCCGAACAAAGAAAAATGTCTATACATATTTTTTTATATTTAATGTTGTTATTTTTAATTGGTTATAAAATTTTCATGGTCAGAACTTTTATCTGACGGTCAGTCAGCAACCAGAAACTTACATATATTTATTTTGGTCAAGTCATACTATAGTATTTCTTACTTCTGATATCCTTTTAGTCATCTCTCGACAAAATTCTGGTTCGTACTGTTCCTCTCCTAGGTAATTCTCCAAAACATCCCTCAGGATGACCTCTATCTCTGCAATAGGAAATGGCTTTGACGGCGCAAGTTGATAAGTCGGTTCCACAAAAAAGGGTAGAGCAATTTTGGACTCTCTCGGTTCATCCATAAACGACAATGTGCTAATGACTGACCTGAGAGAAAAAAAGGCTAAGACTTGTGGTCAGGCATAACAAAGAGAACGTACTTGGAAGAACTCATGTTTTACAGATATATGACAACTTAAGACTCAAATAACTGGTATAAAAAGTGTATTCTGAAAGGTAAAGTTAACTAATGTGTTTAACATAACATAACAATACTACAGGCTAAGAAGGGTTAGTCACCCCATAAAAGCCCAAACTAACACCACCACCACAAAAAAAATCAAAGGCACCCAGAATTAGTAAAGAATTTATCAATGTTGATCTTGAAATTGTGAACAGAATTGGAGCTAACTACCCACTCAGGCAAACCATTCCACTCATTAACAAATATCAATTTGAATATTTTCATTGGTTGATAATTATATCATTGTAACCAGAGTGTTTTCTGCAATATATTTCATTCAGATCCAGATCCAGAAGTGGAAAAGCTATTTTACTTTCTGGGACCATAGAAAGTCTTGAATACCAAAACAACGATTAAAACATTGAATACTCCATTCCAATAGAAAATATCATTTTATTGTTAGGAAGATAATTTTAGTTTGTCTTTTCACGTTTATATATTTCTTTCCCCAAGGTTTCCTTTTTTCATTTTCCCATTTAGTTTTCCCCATTTTTCTTTCTGTAAACCTGGACCATGGTGCCGTGGTACACTATCTGCAGACGTGGACCATTGGTGCCATGATACACTATCTTTTACACCCCTGATCAATATAATCGTCCCCCTCATTCTTGACATACAGTTACAAAAAAGGAAGAGATATTAATGTTGCTTTATATTACAGTGGGTTTAAGTTTTATACCTGGCAGGTTGATAACGTGCACTATACTCGCTTCCACTCATGAGTGATGATGCGCTTCCTTGACGCTTTAGTAGTCTTGCTGCTTTGCTGCGAGCCATATCAGAAGTCCCTCGGTCTGAAGACATATTGAAATTACGGGTGTACTTTTATCTTTTTTCTCTAGTTGCAAGTACTCTTGTTGTTAGAATGGTCTTTTTAGTAGCTGGAATTATAAACAAATTGATATTTTATTGAGTTGTTCTTCCTATAGCAAACCTGACATTATTGAAAGATCTATGGATTAGCAGCAACAACTTCATCTAAAACAAAAGAAAATATGCTATAAACAATGAAAACAGCAGAAAGTTGCATCAAAATTGGTTCAAAATAGACCATTTAACAGTATTTTAAAGCCCTCTCGAATAAATTAAAGGAATCAGTGGTCACGCATGTTTATCTTATATAAAAGAGGACTTTAAAAGAAACAAAATGGTGAAGAAAGCATTCAAAAATCTTATTCCGTTAAGGAGATATTTAAGTTTAAAGTTTGGTATCATTTCTGTAGCCTCAGATTCCTCAAAGTCTTTATATGCTTCATCAACTTCTAATTTTGCTTTTATAGTTCTCTGATATAGAAGGAAGCATTTCAGACCTCTAGCTTTGCTGTTTCACAGGGGCAGCCTGCCCTGCCCCTCCGTGTGTCTGCCCTACCCCTCATGAGAAAACAAATATCGTTTCCTTTTTTTATTTAATGATCTTAATTAGCCTCATAAATGAAGTGCCTTTATGGATACAGAACACAGAATGATAGCATAGTAAGCAATTGTCCTGTTTAGCTAATGACTGGTCCTTATCATTCAGAATAGCTTCATTCTGAGATGCATGATTGTAGCTAAAATTCCAGAGCTTCTTCACTAGGGGATTAAGCCTTAGGGGGCTCGTAACTCCACACTTAAAGTGCCCTCAAAACCTAAATTTCACATGTCCCTTGCTATGATCAAAGTGCTCTTTTGGTTAAATTTCTCCCCCTCCCCGTCCCTTTTTGGATGAAGCTAGGGAATTGGTTTGCTGCTGCATAAACCGCGAGCCTAAATGGTGTGGGGTCCTGGGGCCCGCTTAAGGTGCCTGGTGGGGTCAAAGGGTAAAACCCCTAGTGAGGGTTCCATGGCGAAAAGCCCCAGGAAAATTTAAGGTTTTTCAAGCTTTTTTAGCCTTAAAAATGCATGTAATTCATGTTGTTGAGACAATTTTTCACATTAAAACAAAAAAAATGACCAGGGATGCAAAAGTTTTTAGGCCTAGCCTGGTATCAAATAATTATGCCTGATATAGCCCTTGGTGTATACCACATGGTATATATTCTATCATATGTCCCGCATGGCCCCCATCCATGTCCCACAAGACATCTCTCCTTATGTCCATATGCAGTCGCATCCTGTCACACTCCCTGACTGAGCATACTAAATAAAAAGTCTGGTCAGTTCATATACTATAGCAACTTTATGCAAATGAACACAGAGTTTAATAATCATGCCCTATACAACCGCTGGTGCCCAAATATTTTGAAGAACTTTAAGGGTTTTAAACCTCCAGTGTTATGAGAGATGCTTGAGGATCTCTGAAGAGTATTGGAAAATTATATCATCTTACAGTTATCTTCTAAGGAAATATCAAATGTTTTGGAGACTTTTTAAGGAAACTATTCTACAATCAATCTCTAAAAAAAAAATTTTTAACTGTCCATACAGATATCTGAAGAAACTTTCACTTTTTCTGAGAAACTTTGAAAAAACTTTAGCATTTTCTGAGGAATTTTCAAAAAAACCTTCACATTTCTGAGGAAATCTCATGAAAAACTGTGGACAAAATCGCCATTACATAGGTTCGCATTATGATTAGCATGCTCGCCAAAAAGAAACAAGAAGCTAAGCATCATACAAAGATGTATAAACAGGTCTATTGCAATACTCCTCAAAGCCTGTTCAGCAACTGGACGAGGAAACACGGCTTGCATCAGTTTGATGGTACTACAGGGAGTACTAAATTACTAATAGGCCTACTACTGTACTAGGCGAAGTGGCATAGCCAGAGGAGGGAAGTGGGCTATCGCTCCCCCCCCCCCCTCATTTTCCTCAAAAAAGTTTAAATCCGTCAGTTGAGAGTAAATGTTACATGTCGGTACATCTTGTCGGTTCACTTACGGAGGCCTAGGCTATATTAGCCAGGGAGCATGCCCTATGCCAAGGGTTGTTAATTAAATATTTTAAAGGGCCATCATTTCACAACAGCTTCAGGCCGTGGGCCAATCGCGTGGCAAAACCAGCGTTATGTGACAAACAAAACCCGTCAAAACAATCCCTGAATACCCACAAGCTGAGAGCGTGCACGATTAGAAGGATGTCGACGGTTTTCTTATCCACCTTCCTTTGACAAGCCAAGAGCTTAATTTATAGCGGAACTAAAGATAACATTTTATTTGATAAGCCCAAATGTTTTAGTGAGCTGATCTGCCTAGGAAAAAGACAAAATAAACAAGTATTTTGCGTTTTTACTGATCTCATTCGGATTGATCTTAACATGCAATGCACTGCATTGCATTATATAACAACTATTGTTTGCGGGCCAGATTGGATTGTCTTGCGGGCTAGATTCAGCCTATTAAGAATCGCTGCCTTATGCAATCCAATGGCAAATTAAAATAGCCAAGTTGAACAGAACACTCAAATTTGCATGTCTCAAAATGATAAAAAAATATTCACAAAAATTTACTTATATCTCAAAAAATTGTTAAACAATACTATGAACTAACCTAAATCAACTTAAATGTCCTAAAACTGTAACGAAATGATATTTTTATCAAGAAGTTGTGCCAAAGATTTTCTCCGCCCACCATTACTGATTGTCCACCGCGTATGGCAACTGCGTGCATTGTGTAAGTTAGTGTACTTATATCACATTGGTGTACACAATTAAATGGGAGGGTACAAAAACTTTCACGGGTGCTCACGATGGTCCATTCACACTGAGCAAAAATATTTGAAATTGAAATGCGTAAAGTTTTATTAATATTTGCGGAATGCGCACAAACACACTTCGAGCTAAAAACACATGGTAGAAATACGTACGCGCACGTGTTTCATGAAAAATTGGACTGCCACCCAAAAATGTGTCAATCATTTGTGAACGCTCTCGCATTCGGTTTATGCTTGCTATCATAGATGGAAGAGTCGTGACGTTGTTTTGGTTAAACGTAGATAATTTTTCTGAACAAACTTTTTTTTTTTAAGAGTGAAAACTTTGTCTTCCAAATGGCCTATCATAAATTTTCTTCAATGGATTACTAAAGATGGAATCAAAATATGTATGGTTGAATTTTTCTGTCGTGGCCCTCAGGACTAGTATTGTAAACTCCATGCTCGAAATACACCATCTTTTAATTGAGAACTATATTCTTAATTTTATTAATTGAAGAGAATATGGACTTCAAATTAAGTGCTATTTATTTAAGTTTGTATTTTAATGATTATTATGCTACAGTCAATTTCAGCAATGCCAATTAAGAAATTTATGAAGTTGCTTTTATTTGCAAAAGTTATGTAAATTGGCAACATTGAGGAATGTAAACGAAAATTTCCGGTGCCAAACCAATATTTTAATAGCCAGGTCTAAAGGAAAAAGTGATATGAATAATGATATCATTTAAACATTTTTATGTTTCAAAAACATAATAGAAAGTATCTATTAGGCCTACACCAAAATATTTTTTGAAGAGTGAAGGAGAATAATATTATTTGAAATTTGAAATTTGAAATGAACGAGGCTAGTCTCACCGGAAGTAGTGAAATAGATACCTTACTCAGTGGACACTACATGCTAGGCAATTCTTGCAGTACTTGTATAGCAGCCATGTGGTGGCTATAGTGTATAATCTATACTTGCAGTACTTGTATAGCAGCCATGTGGTGGCTATAGTGTATAATCTATACTTGCAGTATTTGTATAGCAGCCATGTGGTGGCTATAGTGTATAATACGGTCAGAATGTTGACTACACCGGATGCGATTCTGAAACTTAAAGAGATAAGTTACCATGTTAAGAAATTGTTAGCGTCTATCACATACACACTGTAATCTTGCAACCTGTCAAATTCGTCGTGGGTAGAATTTATTTCAAGAGAACCAAGTTACAGATCGTCTTTATTTATTGTATCTATTCTATTTTATAATGAATAAATTAAAACCTACATATCATTGTTCTCTATCTTTAAGGGTCGTGTCTAGCTTTTTGCTTTTGAGGCTTAAGTTTCCACCTCCAAAAAAACAAAAAAACACTGAAGGTCATTTTCAGATTAGGGAGGACAGAGGCATAAAAGTTAGGGCCCACCCCCAGAAAGAAATTATATTTCCTGGTTGCATGCATGCATCATTTTGATGAAAATGTGAAATTATTAACATCAAATTGAAGGGAAATGCGTAAATTTGTTGGAAATTTTGTTCAATTTTGGCAACACTTCTGGAGAATTTCTTGAATTGACAGTGTTTTGAATTTTCCTGGAAATTGAAGAAAATTTCCGGGAAATTGAAGATTTCACCAAAGAGCTTCAAACTCTTTGATTTCATGAAAATGAAGGAAATTTCTTAAAAAATAAAGATTTCCCGAAATTTGACAAAGATTACTTCAAGTTAAAATTCACTGAAATTTCGCAGAAGTTGAAGAAAGTTTTTTTTTTACATTTTGAAAAAAAGGGAGAGGGGGGGGGGGAGGGGAGCTATGACTTTTTAGGGGGTGAAGACAATCCACTACTTTCTTTATTACTAGCCTATCCATACAAAAAAAAAAAAATGCCACAACAGCCCTTTTTTAAAGGGTGTTCTTGTAAGCCCATTGACTTTTGCTTCAGTGTGTAGCATAGCATAACAAGGTTTAACATTCCACAAGCATCCAGTGTTGGTCATTATATCAAGACGGCCATGACCTTTGATAACCAGTTGTAAACTCACTGGTTGCAGACCCACTGGGTATGGTTCGGATTTTTTCAATACATTTGCGTTCATGCCCTTATCTTAAGAGGATTAGGTCACTAGGCCTGATTTGGGCATGAATATTCGTGCTACTTTAATAAGGCAACATTACATTACTTCCCACAAATCCCAATATGGAAGAATTTTAAATGTCTTGTAAAAGGGGAGTCAGGTAGCTCAGTTGGTAAAGCACACAGCTGAGATGCTGGAGATACCCGGTTCAAGCCTTGGACAGGTCTAACCAGTTTTTCCACAGCTATGTAGACAGATATGTGGCAATGTGGCAATGGTTGAATAATGCTCGCCGTCCTTTGGAGGGGACGTTAAGCTGTCGGTCCTGATGGTAGGACAGTCACACCCTACCTGGTTCTCTAAACACTTCTCGAAAAGAGTAGGGTGAAAACCTGGTGTTCATCCACTTCCGTCCCAGTCGCACGAGACTGGCATCTGCTATAGCTTGATAGGAGTCTTGCAGAGTTCCTGTAAGAGAGATCATGTACAAACAAACAAAATCTTATGCACTCAATATTAAGGTCAAAACCGGGCTCAGATCATGTTTCAAAAAAAAACTAGGCCTAGTGTTAAAACTTTGCTTTGCTTAGCATATAATTTAAAATCTCAGCCTAACATTAATAACAATTTAACAACGTTACCTGAAACTGAATAATCTTCAGATCTAGTGGGTAGATGTTTTGTTTTAATATTTCTTGGAGAAAAAAAAATAAAATCGTATTTTGTATGTAGCTTTCAAGTTTCACAAAAACAACCCAGGTTAGGCTTAACAAAGGAATTCTTCCATGTGAACATCTTGTTCTGACGGTACTGGCTGACTGTACTGCTAAGATACGGTAAACAATCAGACCACTTCCGAGAATAATGTCAGAAAGTGTGACGTCATTCGGCCTATATTTCAAGTATAGGGTGAATGACGTCACGCTCCATCTACCTACTGTGGTGTAGCGGTCATCATACCTGTCTACAGACCACGAGGCCCTGGGCCCAAGCCTGGGTTGGGTAGACACGCCAGTGTACCACACCTGGTTATCAAAGGCCGTGGACATTGACTTGGTTGTCAATGTTATGTCTGTCCGTACGTCGTACCTGTGTTCTCGTCCGGGTCGTATTAAGCGTTTCGTGATAGCATTCTTACTATGATCATAACCGAATACGCAGGCGACGACCCCGTCATTGTAATTGTGTGTTCACTCGTCGTCGTCGTCACGCTCTCTGATAATGTACTCAGTGTGTACAGCTGTAACGAAGGTTACAATAATCACTTAAAAAAAGGGATTAGTTCATTGGTCAAATATGTCCATCTTATATATGAAAGAGGACTCCAAAAGAAACAAAACAGTGAAAAAAGCGTTCAAAAATCTCATTCCGTTGAGGAGCTATTCAAGTTTAAAGTTTGGTATAATTTCCGTAGAAACGACTGAAATCAGAATAGTTGTGATGTCACAGCCTCAAATTCCTCAAAGTCTTTATGTACTTTAACTTTAAGAAAATTATTATTCTTATTTTTCGCTATTTAAATTATTTTCCTCAAACTTTCTTCTGGTTGTATATATAAATAACCTTCCTAGGTTCAGTTTTACTACTTTTTTTTTACATATCCTATGGTTTTTAAGTCACAAAATCGCAGGATAAAATATGATAGAATAAAGAATGAGGATTCTGAGGCTATGACATCACAACTAGTCTGATTTCAGTCGTTGCTACACAAATAATACCAAACTTTAAACTTGATTATTTCCTTAACGGAATAAGATTTTTGAATGCTTTCTTCACCATTTTTTTTTTTTTAGAGTCCTCTTTCATATAAGATAAACCGTACCACTGAACTAACCTTGAATTCAGGGAACAGCTCCTAATCACTTCACTTTGGAATGGGAATAGATGGAATTAGTAATAGTAGGAAGGAAGAATGAAAAAGGGAAAAGGTATATGTCTGAAGGTTGAAATAAAAGGAAGTGGTAGGGCTTTAGGGTTGACCCACTTTGAACATAACAGACTATTCAGTGGAGTATTTTCAAGGTGAAATGTTTATCCAGTTTTCAGTAGCATTAAAACAAATTAGTATATTTTGGGGAAACTTCCCAATGAGAATTATGGCTCTGG
>JAIGNY010002006.1:657500-710000 GCA_020152595.1 Chiridota heheva
TAACGCAATTTTCATACTGTGTCGGGCCACAGAAGATTGGATCTTTCGCTAATGCTTAAAGGATTTTACTGAATTTTATCCGTACATATCTGTTAGAAATATGTTAGCTGTAACTTTCTGTGCTTTGTGATCATGTATTTTCCAGTTGGCTGGCCGAAATCTTTGAATTTACCTATTGAGAGTGACGAACCCATCCAACAAGTTGTAACGAGCAGAGATAGGACGTTATTTGCTGTTGTTACAGTACAGTGCATTCATATATGGCAGTGCAAGGTAGGCCAAATTCTACGCACAACAGGATTTTTACATACTGTAACTTAGTTAGGCCTACCTTACTTTACTTAAATTTCCTTGTATTGATGCCATCTTTTCATAATAAGACACATATTGATATTGTATAATCATGTTATCAGTGTCATTCAATCAAAATTATTTTCAACTTAATAAAAAAAAAAAAAAAAAACACCCCCTTTTGTAAAATTTGAAAGTGATATATTCAAAGGGCTCACCCCAGACTCAGTCTAGCCTATAGGGGCACTTACAGTATTATTACGGTTAATGGGAGAAAACACGATATTTTGTGATTTCGACCAAAATTGCACATACCTTATCTAAAAACTACCATAAAACTAATTATTGTCAGAATTGTAATGATATTTCAGCGAAAGAAACATATCCCACACCCTGGATTATCTTTAAACTCTAGAAACGTCCATCTTACAATTTATTGCTTAAATTGGAGACTTGATCAACAATGCATCACACTCAACATTTATGGGTAAAATCCTAGTATAGCGGTACAACTTCGGCAAAATGTGCTTCTTGTAATACAATTATATTCCGTTATTGAAATAAGTGAAAATGTTGACATTTTTTGATGATTTTATAAATTTGATTCACATAATTGTACCTGAAAATACTCTTGTTAAATTTTTGTTTTAGAAATGAAATTTTAGTGCAAGGATAAAAAATAATAATGAGAAATAAGAATCTAAGATACGCATAGTAAACCTACTTCAGTAAACTCTATATAGCAATTTACCGCTATATTAGGATTTTTCCCCATTTATCTGGCCACGTAATCTAGTGATAAAAGACAGAACTTTGTAATCTTGATGGGCATTTGTTAACAGAAAGTGTATGTATTGGGTATAAAATAGTCGCGTACTTACACTGATCGAACAGCTCAAAACTGAAAATCTTGATTCCTGCAGTCATAATGTGAATGGTTGTAATATTTTGTTGAATGTTTTTTGTTTGCTGTTAGAAACATGTGTTTGTTAGAGTAAATCACCAGATATCTTCTTTAAAATGAAGCAGATTTCTGACGCCACTCGTGTTAATTACCTCCGCCAACGAAGTTGGACGGATGTTATGTTTTTGCCTGTCTTTGTTTGTTTGTCTGTTTGTTTGATGTCTGTCCTCAAGATTTCTCAAGAACTGAAGATTGGATTTGGAATAAATTTGGTGTGTGGTTTTGTTGCTGCTTACGGAAGAAGTGATCAAAATTTGAGACATATTGGAATGAGGGAAGGGTGAAAATAGGGGGGTGGGAACTTGTTTTTAACTCTGTTTGTCTTTCAGCAAGATATCTCCAGAACTAATGATTGGATTTGGATTAAGTGTGGTAGGTGGTTTTGTTACTGCTTAAGGAAGATGTAATTAAAATTTGAGACATATTGGAACAGGGGTAAGGTGAAAATGGGGGGTGGGGGGGATTTTTTTTGCCTATGTTTGTCTGTTATCAAGATATCTCCAACACTAATGATTGGATTGGGATTAAATTTAGTATGTGGCTTTGTTACTGCTTAGGGAAGAAGTGATTTAAAATTGAGACATTGGAACAGGTGACGGGTGCAAATGGAGGGTTGGGGACATTTTAAGGTGACTTTGTCTGTCATCAAGATATCTCTAGAACTGATGATTGGATTTTGATTAAAATTGTTTTTGGTTTTGTTACTGTTTCATGATGAAGTGTTTAAAATTTGGGACTAATTGAAACAGAGAAAATTAAAAGGTGAGGATGTTTTAGGATGAGATCTGTCAAGTGTCAAAATGTAAGTTGTCAAAGTATAAACTTTCCAATGGAATGTGCTGAACAATGACTTTGTGCTCTGAATGAAGATCCAAACAATCATTTTTCTGAACTCAAAGAAACTTACATCAATGATCAAGTGTTCTCTGGAAGCAATGAAAATAAAACAATAGGTTTCTGCCATGAATGGAAAATGATGGAATGTGCATCCTGGCTGAATAGAGCTCAAACAATCAATGATGCTTCTCTTTAATAAAACTGAAAACAATGGTTTGGCCTTGGAAGAAATCCAGTCATAAAATAATCTTGAAGTGTTCAGATTGCAAATGTTCATTACAGTTTAAAACTTGGGGATGAATCTTGGTGGGCCTAGGAATTCTGAGGCAGATTATATGGGTATGGGGATGAAATTAACTCTAAAATTATTCTAGGCATGCTGGAATTGCAACGGGGCAGAGGCATGCACTCTAGAGAGTGCTAATATTCCTTTCGTTTACTTTATTAATCGGGCCTTGAACTGTAGACTGTATGTACATACACACACACTGCAGACCCCTAGCCTTGCTGTTTCTCTGGGGTGGCTCACTCCGCCCATCCATGGGCCCTCCCTGGGGGTCTGCCCTTCCTCTCAGAAAAATATGTTATTTTTTTGTCTTTTTTAAAGATTTAATTGTTTTTTTTAAGTAAATAATCTTTAATTAACTTCATAAATGAAATACCTTACATGGATACAGAACACAGAATGATAGCATAGTAAGCAATTGTCCTGTTTGGTTAATGACAATCAGAATAGTTTCATTCTGAGGTATGAATATAGCTAAAATCCCAGAGCTTCTTCACCAGGGGCTTGAGTCTTAGGAGGCCCCAGGACTCTCATGCAAAAAAACACAGTGTTTTGCATGTGCATTAATGTGCCTATCATAGCATTGATTGTTTTGATAATAGACCAGGGTTGAAATATAACACAAGTCAGAATTATAATGTTTAAATGATATTCTGTATTGAGATGAACACAGGAATACAACTTAAGATGTTTTTAATATAAACTGACATATTAAAGATATTAATGTATTGATGACGATGATGTATTGATGACGATGTAGAAAAATAAAAAACTGATGATGATGTCTAAAACAAACTGATGACATCTAAAAATCAAGTTATTACAATGATGTCTATTATTCAACTATTTACGATGGTGTCTAATTTAAAACTGAACTCTAATTTAAGATTCTGAGGATATGGATATTCTAACCTGACCCCACCTACAATAAAATATAAACCAATTACAACTAACCCTATCTCCCATCACCAAACACAACTACTTTTGGCCAATCACAGAGCTAAACCATATTTACTTTTTAACCAATCAATACCCTCTATTTGGGTTGTTAACAAATCCTAAAACAGAGTATTAAACTGAAGTAAGGTGACTGACACCTTAGGGATAATCAACTGAACCACTTCGTTAATTCAGAAATATCACCTTGTCCCACAGTGAAACCACTGTTCAATAAAAGAACTGAACAGATTATTTCAGGAAAATTGTAAATAAGTTGAAGGATTTCCAGATAATCCTTACTGAGAGGATGTGAACTTGACAAGGGTGGCAAGACGTTTATGATGATGTGGTAAGATTTCCTAGGAGGAGTAATAAAGAAAATCAAGAAATATAGAGAGCTTGGACATAGGCGAAGGTCCAAGTTTTGGCTTATCAGAGAGCTAGGATAATCATATTCAGCATTACAATTAAAGGAGACATAATATCTGAGACAATCCTTATATCATATGAAACAATTAAAAATAACAAATTTTCTTACCAAGTTTTATACCTCCCGATGCAATCTAACACATTTATTGTAAGTGTTAAAAACTTCATTGCTGCTACTAAATAGTACCATGAGAGCTGCCATTTTGATTTCAAAACATGCAGATTATGATGTCATCAGACCAGCAGGATGTTTTGTATTTCTTTATAATCTACCTCCAAGTTTTCCAGCTTATGAAAAATTGTTTTTCTTTTGTAAGTGTCAGGACATTTTTGTGTATACATGAAATTATCAAAACATGCTTTTAAAACTTTGTGTCAGATCATTTTGGAATAAAAACTTAAATCCATATTAATAAAGAAATACATTAAAATCCTAATATCCATGTTGGGGAAATTATGTCATCATGCACAAGATTTCTATACAAAATTGATTAAAATGGCAGCCTCCATGTGTCGACTTTAAACATGAGTAACTTGAGATAGGGACAAGATTTGGACTTGCTGTTTTTGGAAGTTGGTTAAGATTTGAATCCTGCATCATATAAAATAATGATTGTATCAGACTTTATGTCTCCTTTAAAGATAGTGATAAGTACAACAAAGTACTGTGTCTTTTTGGCATGGAGTTTAGGGGCCCCCCTTAAGGCTCAACCCCATGGTGAAGAAGCTCTGGGATTTTAACTATAATTATACCTCAGAATGAAACCCAAACTGATTGATAAGGACCAGTCATGACCCAAACAGGACAATTGCTTACTACTACTGTATGCTTTCATTCTGTGTTCTGTATCCATGTAAGGTATTTCATTTATGAGTTTAATTAAGATTGTTAAGTTTAAAAAAATCAAAAAAAAAAATTAAAAAAAAACCATCTATAAAATAAAAAAATAATAAAACAAAAGTAATTGTTTTCTCATGAGGGGCAGGGCGGACCCCAGGGGAAGGGTGACACCAGGGGAAGGGCAGGTTCAAAGAGGGGCATGGCAGGCCGCCCCTGTAAAACAGCAAAGCTAGGGGTCTGGTTTATAGGGCCTAAGCCCCTACATTAAGTAGCTCTAAATTTGGCAAATCAAAGTGAAATATATCTCCAGTCATAGCTACTTAGTGAGTGTGAATTTGAACTTTTGCATTAAAATGTATTAGATCCTTTGTTGATCATATGTAAAGTTTAAATTGTGAAAGTCATTGAATGAAAGTTGAGTGTGGTTTTGAATGTTATTGATTTCAATGGCAATAGTGAATCTCAAACATTTAAACTTTTGGAGGATTATACGTTTAATCGAAGAATCGTTTGTTTAAACGTTTGCATGTGTAATCGACACAGCCCTACTTTGAAGTTTGATTTTATATTTAATTTTTCTATGGGACGGGTGAGGGTTGGGGGAGGAATGGGGGTCAGATTAAACGTTTAAAGAAACATAAATTTGGCCTGTTAAATGGTTTGGCTATTAAATAAAAATGCACAGCCCTATTCTGATCACTTTGCATCACATAGGCAGGCCTGCATATATGAAGAAAAACATCTTTTGCAGGGAAGACTTATTATTATATTGACCTTCAAATTTTTAGTTTTGATAAGAAGTTGCCACAGAAGTTGTCAAGCTGATACCAGAAACCACTTGATTTGACACCTGAAAATGTATTGTTTGAATTTCCTTTCAGGACATTGATTCATTGTTCAGCCCATTTCATTGGAAAGTGTTGACCTCTTTAGTCTGGACAGATCTCAGCCTAAAACATCACACCCCTCTATATTTCTACCCTTCTCCTGTTCCAATGACATGTGTTCTAAATTTTAGTCACCACTTTAATACTAAAGTAGTAACAACGCCACACAGTATTTACTGTACTTGCCATTAGTTAACAAATGTTAAACCTATCTTAAGAGGACTTGAAATTACAGTAACATTGCTTCATCACTGCAGGTCAGACATACTGTATTGTTTTGTACAAATGACATACACACTAAAATAGTTGTTTCAGTTTCAGACTAGATTGACATGCCTGACAGATAGAAATTGGCCCATATGTAAAATCCAGTTAGTCCTGACTAGTAAAATTACTGTACATGTACTTAATATAAATTTTGATAGCTGCATGTATGTTTAATGTGTTTATGATAAATGGTGAAACATGAAAGACTAATAACATTTTTGTTTTGTTATTTTCTAACAGCCTTGTGTCTTGATCACAAGTTACAGGCGCTCTGCCGACTCTCTTGTTGTTCTTGGGACCAATCTGTGTGGTGAATGGAGGCCAGACTCGAGTGCAATCGCTGTCTCGGTAAGTCCTCATTTACATTTTCCAATAGTGTGTGACATTTGCTTGAGTATGTAGTACACGGTAGTTGTCTGGTTTCAAGGTCGGTAACGGTTTGTTTTTTAAGTAGAACTTTGTGTTTGGTTTGAATATTGTATCAATTTTGGTAGAATTTAAGTTGGTGTTTGAAAATAAAATTTACAGTATGTTATTGTAGCATGTACTGTAGGTTGGGATTTCAACTCTCAGGTGAGTGATAATACATTAACAATGAAAGATTTGTATGCCACCTCTTAATTTGACATGGTGAGAAATGACTGAGCAACAGAGTAAAGGAAAAGAAACCTCAAAGGCAAGCAATCATGTTGTGTGTCTCTTCCTCTCAAATCAATGCAACAATAATTATTTATTCATACAATATGGTGAAGTGATTTGAAATAGGAAGAGGGGGATATGTGATAAATTAGGGGCACTTAATTATTCCGGTTAACTTATAATTTTATACACGGTCCTTTGGTAAATGATTATTTCACACACAGTACTTTGGTAAATAGTTATATAATTCCAGTTGTATGGTAAGTGGTTATATAATTTAACACACAAGTCGTTTGGTATATAACTAATATTTCCTCGCACAAAGTGATGAAACACAATGTTTATTTCACATCATGTGACATGAATTTTGGTGCATTTCAAACACAAAGTGGAGAGGAAGTAAAAAATAAGTACTGCAATTGCATATGTTTGTATTGGGAAATTAAACAAAATCACAAGAAGGTAAATCAGTTTTCAAAGTAACATTTTCATGAAAAATGTAGATGATTTCTGAAGGAAAAAAATGGAGGAAAATAGGGGCAGGGTGGAGGAAAATAGGGGCAGGGTGGAGGAAAATAGGGCTGGGTGGAGGAAAATAGGGGCAGGTTGGAGGAAAATAGGGCAGGATGGAGGAAAATAGGGCAGGGTGGAGGAAAATAGGGCAGGGTGGTTGAAAATATGGCAGGGTGGTTGAAAATAGGACAGGGTGGTTGAAAATAGGGCAGGGTGGTTGAAAATATGGCAGGGTGGTTGAAAATATGGCAGGGTGGTTGAAAATATGGCAGGGTGGAAGAAAATAGGGGCAGGGTGGTTGAAAATAGGGCAGGGTGGAGGAAAATAGGAACAGGGTGTGGAGGAAAACGGGCAGGGTGTGGAAAAATATAGAGGCAGGCTGGAACACCTCTATGAAAAAGCCTTACTAGGGGCCTTTTGTTTGATACATTTTATACGTATTTGATCATTTTAAGGATTCTGGAGTGATGCACCTTTAGGTTCAGAGGGTACAGTACATGTACAGTGCAATGTAAATGATTGGAAATCATTGTTCTGCACATTAAGAATTACAAATTTCAGGGGGAATTATTAGTTTGATAAAGTTTTACACAGAGTTTGGACAAATTACCGTCCTGCTGCCAAAAATCAACATCACAAAATCATAATCGAACATCCAAGAAATGTTCATGGTTCTACCCAGTGGATAAGCAATATTTTTAGATTAATTTGGGATATAGGCGTACGGAGCTGGAAAAATATTAACGGTTCCTGCGATTATAACCACTGGAAAATTGGGAATTCAGGGGAAGAAAAAAAATCATTATTGTTATCTTTTCTTAGATTTCTTGAGTAAACAACAGTATATGTGGTAAATATGTGCTCTAAAAACGTTCACCATGTAATTGTGCAATGAAAAGTACATTAAACTGCGAAAAAGGGCCAAGCATATAAAGATGTATTCACTACATTAATATTATTTGTGTAGCGATTTTTCGTGGGAAGTTTTTTGACACCTTTATTCAGAACCGTGGGAAATTTTATGATTAATTTCAACTCTGTAGGCCTATATATGAACTTGAGGACAACCAAATGTTTCTCCCAGACAACTAATAAACGTCACTGCACACTGGATAAGGTGATTTCAACAGGATTAGAACCCCACAAATCTATGCTGATGTTTACATTTTATCTTCTATAAAAGCAATTAAAAATTCTTCGTTTGTAATAAGCCAGTTCATGGTAACGAACGTGCATGCCCGGAACTGATCATGGTGTCAAGTCAAGTGATGATAACAATCAGCGCGGTACGGTCCGATCATATGTAAACCAAAGCTTTCTCTGTCTTAATTCTACCACAGGATGGCTTTGTGATATGCCATGTGGGACCTAGAGATGGATGCCATGCGGGACATAGGGATGGATGGCATGTGGAACATATGAATGCAGGACATGGAGAGGGATACCATGTGGGACAGAGGGAGGGACTCCATGTAGGGCATAAGGGGGAATGACATGTGGCACATGGGTAGGGATGTCATGTGAGACAAGAGATGGATGTCATGTGGGATATAGGGATGGATACCATGTGGGGCACAGGGAAGGATACCATGTGGTACATAGGGTGTGATGGCATATGGGACATCTGAGTGGGATGTCATTTGGTACATCTTTAGGATGAGAGGCCATGTGGGACATAGAGATGGATGTGATGTGGAACATAGGAGGGTGAGACATGGTGAGGATGTCATATGGGACAAAGGGAAGAATTCCATGTGGGGCATAAGGAGGAATGACATGTGGCACATGGGTAGCGATGACATGTGGGACATAAAGATGGATGTCATGTGGAGCAGGAGTGGGATGATATGTGAGATATAGGGTAGGATGTCAGATGGGACATGGGTGGGGTAGATAGTGGGATGTGTTTATAATTGGACTTGTGATGTTTGTGTCAATTTGAATTAGTATGCGTGCAGTGACGGTATTTATCGTTCTAGTTTAATTTAATATTGTTGTATACATGGGCATCCCACCCTATGTCCCACATGTTATCCCTCCCTATGTCACACATCATCCCTCCCTATGTCCCACATGTAATTCTTCCCTACTGTATGTCCCAAATTTTGCTCCTTCCTATTTCTAACATGGCATCCTGTTCTTCTAGATGCTCCATATGGCATCCATATCTGTCTCACATGATATCCCTTGCTATGTGCCACATGTCATCCCTCCTTATGACCCACATGGCATATCCTTATATCCTACATGGTTTTATCCATATGTCTCAAATGTCATCCCATCCTATGTTCATATCTAGTCCCACATGGAATGCCACCTTAATGTATGTCCCAAATGGCATCCCAACCTTGTCTCACATGGCCCAGTTGTCCCACATGGCATTCCACACGATGTCCCTAATGGAAGGAACATCCATTTCGAAAGCACAAAAACATACAGTGTAAGGCACCGAATCCACTCAAATATTAAACGGAAAAAAAATGGGAAGTACAGTAAGGGTGTTATTCAATGACTGTCAGTGATGCTTACGGTAAGACAGTCTCAATAAAATTCTTGACCTGCATTGCGCAATACATATTATCATTACCATGAACTGGATTATTTGTTTAAAGGGGAATTATAATAAAACAGTAGAAATCTCTGTACCCCTCACCAATGCACATGTACACCGCTATGAGTAAAATCTTAGCATCAGCTTTAAGTTGCCTTATTATTTGCTGTACGTTTCATTTGCTGTGAACCTTTTAAAGTTTGTGTTCATGTTAGACTTCTCATACTGCAAAAGTGCATATGTTGACCTAACTAAGGTATTAAATTTCATACCTGCATATTGGTATGGGATGTTAAGTATTGTACAACAATATTTGCTTGTTGATCGAGACCTCATTATTAATAATTCATTGCAAGCAATAAGAATAAATTCATTTGATGTTACTTTATAATAAAATGAAAATTTGAATGATTAAAATGAATTTTATGAATAACAAAATATTTTTGGCTGTAAAACATTTGTCTGCAAAACTATTGTATAGTGGTTTAGTACTGTATGTGTATTGTGTACATCAATAGCTGGTAGAGATTGTTGGCAAATATTGCATCAAAAATCCTACAAGTATAGTCCAGTAAAAAGGGTGGGTCGTGGCCATAGACTTTAGAATTAAGAAGACCTACAGTATTAGCAAGGTCCGATTAAAGGCTCTGCAAATACAATTTTTTCAATTCCATTGCCATTTTGCAATGACACAATTTTGATTTGCTCAAAACAAAATTAAGTGTTTCGGCACTCAAAAAGCAAACACAATTTCACTGTAGATATTGTCCTCATTACTTCACATTTAATCCACACTTCACGCCCAATCCTTCATATATATCGGGTTTTTTTTCTGGTTCTAGTCACAAAGACTAGAACCATAAAACAATATAATGTTTCGACGCATTCAATCAACAATATGGAGTTTGATATTCACAGTTCTTCATAGTATAATTCACAGGCCTATAATAATCTTTCTTCTTGCACATTTTGTTCACCTTTTTCTTTAATGGTAGTGCTCAAAACATATTGTAAATTGGGACTTTAAATAGAATGCCGTTACATTTTAAATGGGTTTTTTTCCTCCTGGTTTGTACTTTGAATACTTTAATCACGTAGTATTGAATTTCATGTTTTTAAAATATATAAAAATCATAAGTTTAAAGATGAAGGTTTGTTTTAGTTTGTATATTGTTGATCTCTGTAAAATTAAAAGTCTCTGAGTTCTGAAATAAGCCACACCCACCATAGCAATGCGGTAACAAAGTGGGGGCAAACAAACCTCAAATCCGCAATCATGCATTACCAATACATTGACATTTAGATGTTCGTGAGGCCTGCCGCAAGTTTTAATCCATTTATGGCACTTCTTCGGATCTTAAGAGTTTTTATCAAAGGGGATAAACAAAATTTACTTTGCTAACTGTTCTGGGTAACAGCAATTAGATTTACAAAACCGCAGTGGGCCCATAAGCGCAATTTTTGTTCACTATTTTGCCGTCACTCAGTCTGTGCGTGCAGAAATTTGTTTTGTACAGTAAATTGCATTGACTACATGAGGGCGTGCCACTAGTTAGTTGTACTGTACCAGTACCGCATAAGATGTTTGCCCCACTTAGCTACACAGATTTTGTTCTTCCATTCAACCTATTTGGGATCATCATATCTGCAATTTGGTGGGTCTCATTTTTAGTCCTGTTACCCAACATTTTATAGTATCCCCGATATAACCCGGAGATTTACACAAAAGTTGCAAATCAATCAGCATGTGAAAAAAAGCATCGGAACCACAAAACCTTTTGGTTCTGGTTATATCATTAGTACACGTTATTTCATTAGTGTTGCATAATAATTATACTGCTACAAAGATTTCTGTAGATAATGTCCTGGCTGTCATGCTAGCTTGTCCCTACTGTCATGATATAGTTATGGGAATAAAATGGAAATCTGTGGGAAGATTAAGATGATTTTCCACAACCACATCTACTACAACTTGTTATCTATATATTTCATTACGTAGTGTGTATATAGACCTTTAGGTGAGAATGTGATAGCAATTTACACTTTAAACAAAAGTCTTGTCTTTTTTTTTGTCCCGGCTGTCACATGAATATTTTTTCGTGGATTACTTGTAAATGCAATGTAGTAAGTTTATGAATATTTGGTTATAGATACATGTACAGTAGTACTCATCAACAGTCATTCATGGGTTATGATAGTAAATGACTCTTATATTCAAATTTTCTTTGAAGGATGTTTGAATGTATGAAAATGTTATCGAATGTCCCTTGTCGAATGCTCCCTTCACTCGCCTTCTGCCAAATTTTTCTTCCCCTAATCCCTCCCTTTTCTCCCTCATTCCTCCTTTCCCTTTACCAGAAACCCCCCTCCTCCTATCTGTCTCCCTTCCTCCTCTGCTATCCACATCCACTTTATTGATTCAGTAATCAATTTTATCCCTAATGATAAAAGAGATTCATAGCAGAGTGTGTAAAAGCAAAGTCACCAAAGGATCTGGCCTGTTTTCATTTACAGCTGGTAATTGATTATTCATGACTTCCTACCAAAAGCAAATATTCTCAAGGTTTATGCATAAATTGATGTAAGTTGTCTCTGTAAGGTAGTGAATATTTAAAACAGAACTGAATAAAATTCAATTGTTAAACCTCTAAATGTGTGTGCGTGTGTGTGATCTGTGTCTTTTTGGCGTGGAGTCCACAGGCACCCTTAAGGCTCAATCCCTAGTGAAGAAGCTTTGGGATTTTAGCTATAATCATACATCTGAGAATGAATCTATTCTGACTGATAAGGAACAGTCTATCATTTTAAGTTCTGTATCCATATCAAGTATTCCATTTATGAGGCTAATTCAGATTATTAATTTAAAAAAAAAAAAAAAAATCTAAAAAAAATCTAAAAATCTTTAAAAAAATGATAAAAATACATTTTATTTTCATGAGGGAAAAGGTGGGCCACAAAGGGACAGGGCAGACCCCAGGGGCAGGGCAGGCCCATAGAGTAGCAGGGCAAGCAGCTCCTGTAAAACAGCAAAGCTAGGGGTCTGATTGTATACTCAAATTTACTCGCTAAGTTGTATAAATAATTGGCGAGTTGACTTTTGTTGTATTTTTCGAACCCTGCAATTTGAAAGACCAAACAATGCCCCTTTCTCAGGATATTTGTTAGGACCCACAGCTTCAGTAGATTTGAATTGACCGATGCATACTCCTGATTGGCAGATTAAATTGCTTTCTGAAAGGTCTTGTTCTGCATGTACACAAGTTTAAAACTTCAAGATAGTTAATGGATTAGTTCAGGGTCAAGCAATTCCATCTTATGTGAAAGAAGACAGCCTCAGATTTGATTGGTTCAGGGTCATTGAACTCCATCGTATATAAAAGAAGACTTCAAAAGACACAAACGTTAAAGACAGCATTCCAGAATCTTATTTCGTTAAGGAGATATTGAAATGTAATGTTTGGTATCATTTGTGCAGAAATGACTGAAATTTGACAAGTTGTTTTGTCACAGCTTCAAGAATCTTCAGTCTTTATTTATCTATCATACTGTACTTTGTCCTGCAATTTTGTGGCTTAACAACCATTGGATATGTCATGAAATCTGATCAGGGTAATTTTAATGTACTACCTAAATAAAGTTTGAGGAAAAATTATTCAAGTAGTGAAAAATAAATAAATACATTTAATTTAAAATACATTAACAATTGTTAAGAATGTGAGGATGAGGGCACCAACACTCCATATTTACTATACCACTTATTTCCACAAATATAGGATGAGCTTTAAACTTGAAATCTCCTGAATCAAAGAGCTTCCACACATGGAGAGCGGATGATCGTAAAACGTTTATATCAATGTGTGTAGCCGCCGTCGTAAAACTCCCTAAATCACTTATCGCAAGGCGTAAAAAATCCTTATTTAATCACTTCTTAACATGCGCTTTGACACCGCTCTCGAGGAGATGGCCCAGTTACGTAATAGGTGTACCAACTTGTGTGTGATGCATCGTATATACACAGTACATATATACTGAGTTTGTCCAGCTGTTGTAAACTCTGTACTGTTAGATAGGCCCACATTTCTTGGCACTTTTACTTGCTAAAGTGAACAATATTCAGGAAAAGAAAAGAAGCTTTTGTCTTCTGACTTACCATATCACATGTACCCAGGCAAGTGTCTTCTACCACTTTTCAACAGAATTTAAAAAAAATGATAGTAAATGACTCTTATATTCAAATTTTCTTTGAAGGATGTTTGAATGTATGAAAATGTTATCGAATGTCCCTTGTCGAATGCTCCCTTCACTCGCCTTCTGCCAAATTTTTCTTCCCCTAATCCCTCCCTTTTCTCCCTCATTCCTCCTTTCCCTTTACCAGAAACCCCCCTCCTCCTATCTGTCTCCCTTCCTCCTCTGCTATCCACATCCACTTTATTGATTCAGTAATCAATTTTATCCCTAATGATAAAAGAGATTCATAGCAGAGTGTGTAAAAGCAAAGTCACCAAAGGATCTGGCCTGTTTTCATTTACAGCTGGTAATTGATTATTCATGACTTCCTACCAAAAGCAAATATTCTCAAGGTTTATGCATAAATTGATGTAAGTTGTCTCTGTAAGGTAGTGAATATTTAAAACAGAACTGAATAAAATTCAATTGTTAAACCTCTAAATGTGTGTGCGTGTGTGTGATCTGTGTCTTTTTGGCGTGGAGTCCACAGGCACCCTTAAGGCTCAATCCCCTAGTGAAGAAGCTTTGGGATTTTAGCTATAATCATACATCTGAGAATGAATCTATTCTGACTGATAAGGAACAGTCTATCATTTTAAGTTCTGTATCCATATCAAGTATTCCATTTATGAGGCTAATTCAGATTATTAATTTAAAAAAAAAAAAAAATCTAAAAATCTAAAAAATCTTTAAAAAAATGATAAAAAATACATTTTATTTTCATGAGGGAAAAGGTGGGCCACAAAGGGACAGGGCAGATCCCCAGGGGGCAGGGCAGGCCCATAGAGTAGCAGGGCAAGCAGCTCCTGTAAAACAGCAAAGCTAGGGGTCTGATTGTATACTCAAATTTACTCGCTAAGTTGTATAAATAATTGGCGAGTTGACTTTTGTTGTATTTTTCGAACCCTGCAATTTGAAAGACCAAACAATGCCCCTTTCTCAGGATATTTGTTAGGACCCACAGCTTCAGTAGATTTGAATTGACCGATGCATACTCCTGATTGGCAGATTAAATTGCTTTCTGAAAGGTCTTGTTCTGCATGTACACAAGTTTAGAAACTTCAAGATAGTTAATGGATTAGTTCAGGGGTCAAGCAATTCCATCTTATGTGAAAGAAGACAGCCTCAGATTTGATTGGTTCAGGGGTCATTGAACTCCATCGTATATAAAAGAAGACTTCAAAAGACACAAAACGTTAAAGACAGCATTCCAGAATCTTATTTCGTTAAGGAGATATTGAAATGTAATGTTTGGTATCATTTGTGCAGAAATGACTGAAATTTGACAAGTTGTTTTGTCACAGCTTCAAGAATCTTCAGTCTTTATTTATCTATCATACTGTACTTTGTCCTGCAATTTTGTGGCTTAACAACCATTGGATATGTCATGAAATCTGATCAGGGTAATTTTAATGTACTACCTAAATAAAGTTTGAGGAAAAATTATTCAAGTAGTGAAAAATAAATAAATACATTTAATTTAAAATACATTAACAATTGTTAAGAATGTGAGGATGAGGGCACCAACACTCCATATTTACTATACCACTTATTTCCACAAATATAGGATGAGCTTTAAACTTGAAATCTCCTGAATCAAAGAGCTTCCACACATGGAGAGCGGATGATCGTAAAACGTTTATATCAATGTGTGTAGCCGCCGTCGTAAAACTCCCTAAATCACTTATCGCAAGGCGTAAAAAATCCTTATTTAATCACTTCTTAACATGCGCTTTGACACCGCTCTCGAGGAGATGGCCCAGTTACGTAATAAGTGTACCAACTTGTGTGTGATGCATCGTATATACACAGTACATATATGCTGAGTTTGTCCAGCTGTTGTAAACTCTGTACTGTTAGATAGGCCCACATTTCTTGGCACTTTTACTTGCTAAAGTGAACAATATTCAGGAAAAGAAAAGAAGCTTTTGTCTTCTGACTTACCATATCACATGTACCCAGGCAAGTGTCTTCTACCACTTTTCAACAGAATTTAAAAAAAATGATAGTAAATGACTCTTATATTCAAATTTTCTTTGAAGGATGTTTGAATGTATGAAAATGTTATCGAATGTCCTTGTCGAATGCTCCCTTCACTCGCCTTCTGCCAAATTTTTTCTTCCCTAATCCCTCCCTTTTCTCCCTCATTCCTCCTTTCCCTTTACCAGAAACCCCCCTCCTCCTATCTGTCTCCCTTCCTCCTCTGCTATCCACATCCACTTTATTGATTCAGTAATCAATTTTATCCCTAATGATAAAAGAGATTCATAGCAGAGTGTGTAAAAGCAAAGTCACCAAAGGATCTGGCCTGTTTTCATTTACAGCTGGTAATTGATTATTCATGACTTCCTACCAAAAGCAAATATTCTCAAGGTTTATGCATAAATTGATGTAAGTTGTCTCTGTAAGGTAGTGAATATTTAAAACAGAACTGAATAAAATTCAATTGTTAAACCTCTAAATGTGTGTGCGTGTGTGTGATCTGTGTCTTTTTGGCGTGGAGTCCACAGGCACCCTTAAGGCTCAATCCCCTAGTGAAGAAGCTTTGGGATTTTAGCTATAATCATACATCTGAGAATGAATCTATTCTGACTGATAAGGAACAGTCTATCATTTTAAGTTCTGTATCCATATCAAGTATTCCATTTATGAGGCTAATTCAGATTATTAATTTAAAAAAAAAAAAAAATCTAAAAAAATCTAAAAAATCTTTAAAAAAATGATAAAAAATACATTTTATTTTCATGAGGGAAAAGGTGGGCCACAAAGGGACAGGGCAGATCCCCAGGGGGCAGGGCAGGCCCATAGAGTAGCAGGGCAAGCAGCTCCTGTAAAACAGCAAAGCTAGGGGTCTGATTGTATACTCAAATTTACTCGCTAAGTTGTATAAATAATTGGCGAGTTGACTTTTGTTGTATTTTTCAACCCTGCAATTTGAAAGACCAAACAATGCCCCTTTCTCAGGATATTTGTTAGGACCCACAGCTTCAGTAGATTTGAATTGACCGATGCATACTCCTGATTGGCAGATTAAATTGCTTTCTGAAAGGTCTTGTTCTGCATGTACACAAGTTTAGAAACTTCAAGATAGTTAATGGATTAGTTCAGGGGTCAAGCAATTCCATCTTATGTGAAAGAAGACAGCCTCAGATTTGATTGGTTCAGGGGTCATTGAACTCCATCGTATATAAAAGAAGACTTCAAAAGACACAAAACGTTAAAGACAGCATTCCAGAATCTTATTTCGTTAAGGAGATATTGAAATGTAATGTTTGGTATCATTTGTGCAGAAATGACTGAAATTTGACAAGTTGTTTTGTCACAGCTTCAAGAATCTTCAGTCTTTATTTATCTATCATACTGTACTTTGTCCTGCAATTTTGTGGCTTAACAACCATTGGATATGTCATGAAATCTGATCAGGGTAATTTTAATGTACTACCTAAATAAAGTTTGAGGAAAAATTATTCAAGTAGTGAAAAATAAATAAATACATTTAATTTAAAATACATTAACAATTGTTAAGAATGTGAGGATGAGGGCACCAACACTCCATATTTACTATACCACTTATTTCCACAAATATAGGATGAGCTTTAAACTTGAAATCTCCTGAATCAAAGAGCTTCCACACATGGAGAGCGGATGATCGTAAAACGTTTATATCAATGTGTGTAGCCGCCGTCGTAAAACTCCCTAAATCACTTATCGCAAGGCGTAAAAAATCCTTATTTAATCACTTCTTAACATGCGCTTTGACACCGCTCTCGAGGAGATGGCCCAGTTACGTAATAAGTGTACCAACTTGTGTGTGATGCATCGTATATACACAGTACATATATGCTGAGTTTGTCCAGCTGTTGTAAACTCTGTACTGTTAGATAGGCCCACATTTCTTGGCACTTTTACTTGCTAAAGTGAACAATATTCAGGAAAAGAAAAGAAGCTTTTGTCTTCTGACTTACCATATCACATGTACCCAGGCAAGTGTCTTCTACCACTTTTCAACAGAATTTAAAAAAAAATCAGTACATTTTGGGGAAAATTTGTTTCTGTCCCCACACTTTTTTGATAAGAGGCCATATCTCCCTCCCTCCCCCTTCCTCCACACACATTTTCCAGATGAAAATTACGGCCCAGCTGGGTACTTGCCAAACAGTATGTAGGCCTAACATTATTTGCTGTGAATACTCACTTTGACATTGACAAATTCTGAGCCAGATTTGTTCACGGGGGTGGTGGGGAATGAAGCAAGTGCAAAAGGGCTTCTGTCAAGCACAAGTGAGGACCAGGTACTCACCCTGTGACATTTACCTACCACAATGACAACTCAACCTATGCAACATTTACCCAGTACGAGGAGTACCTTCTCTTGATAGTGATCAAATTCGAATCAGACTTGTTCACGAAAGTGGGGAATAAAGTGCAAAGGGCTTCTATCAAACACAAGAGGCCAGGTACCCACTCTGTGTGACATTTACCCACTACAAGGAGTACCCTATGTCACCTTTGCCCACTACAATGAGTACTCGCCATACTGCATGTGATATTTACCCACTGCGAGGAGTGCCCACTCTGACATTGACCAATTCCGACTTGTTCATTGGGTGAGGAATGAAGCATTTGATGAACTCTAGAGAGGAATGGGCGGGATACCTTTCACTTTGTCCCCTTCAAATTCAGTCTACAGGGGTTCCAGGCCCCTGAAAGCTCTATTAGTTTGGTGGTCTTGGGAAAGTGACTGTACGGAATTCAGGATTCTGTGAAAATTTTGCCTTAAAGGCCTCACCTCGTAGCCTTAAAGGACAATAGTATATACCAGCTAGGTTTAAATTTACAAGTCATCATTAATTCCCACCCCCTACCAACACCAAAAAGGACAATAGAAAGCAAATCCAGTAGTCAAAACAAGATTTATTGAAATACGATCACCTTCTGCAAAAAATATAAAGAATACCCAAGTGTAGCCCCTTTAACTCCACATTGTCAGGATGGAGGCTAGGGTGGGGAGCTACATGGAATATTACACTTTAATAACAAAACAGCAAACACAAATTAAATTCAAAAACTTTTAAATCGTGTTTTTAACTCAAAATCTCCAAATCACAAACAGATGCAACTTTACTTAACAGAATTATAAAACCAAGTGAAAAACATTAACAAAGGGAGTAAGTGAGGATTTGGCTGGTCAGTGGAGAATTAGCTGGTCAGTGAAGGATGGGTCAACCACAAGTATGTTTCTTTGAATAGTGAGTAAGTACATTGTAAGAGGTATCATTATGATCCATATAAGGAATGAAATAGGCAAATGAGGAGATAATTTGCATGAATGAATAAGTATATCACTAGGATTAGTAATCATTGAATAATAATGCTGCTAGGATATAAGCTGGTAAATAACTGTATGGTTAAAGAGACTTAAGGAGAAAATATCTCTTACACAAGTATCGAGATTGATCTCCATAAATGCAAAATAAACGATTATGAATTTTGCAGCACTTCTTACCAGGAAAAATAGAAACTAATCATTCCAAAGGTATCCAATTATGATATGCCTTTCCCCCACAAACCAATCATGTTAAAGGTTACAAAGAAAGACTAAACATAAGCAGAGTAAACTGTCTTAATACATTTTTAACACATTTTCAAATACATCATATAACTGACACACAACTAAATGCTCTAATAAATGAAACTGACATTTTCTCATAATTAATGTCTTTCCAATTCTGTACAGTGAACAGAAGAAAATAGGTTAAAGAAAAATTACTGTTGAACCTGTTGGCTGAATTCTAAGTTGTTGAAGACCTTAAATACCTACTTCTCTCCTGGGATATAGTGCATGTAACTTGTATTTTACCTGACAAATAATTCAAACAGTAAGTTGATGTCCATGTATATTACAACTCTTCCTGTCTCTCTTCGAAGCTTCCCAACCTCAACCTCATAATATCATATTTGAAACAATGAAAGTGTGGACTCTCATTTATTTATAGCATATAGCATTTATACAGTACTAGTTGCTCTGCAAATGTTAATGAAACTTTAGTGTTTACATTTCCAAAGGCACCTACTAGCATCACCAACCAAATTAAATCAAGTTCTGTTGTGCCTTTGTTGTGTGTATCTGGATTTCCCTTTTGATTTTTAAGTTTATCTGTAAATATTCATCTTTTTCTACATTATCACACCAATAACATTTGCTGTAAAATTTGAACAGCTTAAGACTAATAGTTAAATGTTTTATGTGAAATCGGTTGAAGTAAGTTTCCCCAAAACTTCCCTATCAAATTAAGAACGAACAAGTGTAAAGATTTGAGACACAATTTACCTTTCTAAAATGGTCAGCCAATAAACTTATAAATAAACTTTATATTACACTCTTGCATTTATCATTTAACCTTCTTTTTTCTATAAGAATCAACAAGATACACATAAGTTAACTATTTATGTGCAGTAAATATTTAGCACAAGACACTGCATAATACTTAATAAAACTGCCTTACAACTGAAAAAATATCATAAACAAAAGCAAGAAAAGCATAAGCAAAAGCCATGCCATTGATATGTTTTTTTTTTTTGCTCGCCCATAGTCAAGTTTTTGTGAATGCAATAATTTGACACTTTCAGTGATAATTTACATACATAACGGGGTTAATGTTGTCTCATTTTGCGAACCCCAAGATATTTGCACATAGACTACTAATCCAATCAATAATCGCTTAGGAAGTGGTGTTATAAGTATGAAGCACAATAAGCATCAGGATGTCAAGCAACTTTCTCAAAACCAGATTCCCTCTGGAATTGTTGATAGCTTACTAGTATGATAACAAAATCAGTCAGATTTGTATAAAAATCAAGTCTATTCAGTACGGAGTCTGACCTCAATATACGACCGTTATTACGTAACTTTCAACAACGTCGACCTCACCCGGAAGCGAGCTAAACAGTACGTGTTTACGTTTAAAATCATCAACGAACGATTGGTCAGTTTTATTTTATTATTTGCATTTTGTTTAGAAAATGATGCAAATTTTACCAAATTTGGTTATAGTATCACCAAAAAAGGTTAAAACTTCATATTCATAAGGTGATAAGACCTAATCAGCGTATCCTGTGCAAGATTTAACCAGATCTTTCCTCTTCACTGGTGACAAAAATCGAGCAATCAAGGTAAATATTGTAGCCACTTTTACATCTGTAAGGCTTCCGTATTAGACGTTCTTTGGATAAATTGATGCAATATATAATGATTTTAGATAATATTCTACTTCACAATGTAATATAATTTGGGTTCATTCAGAAGAAGTGTGAAAAATAGATCGATAATTTTTGGCTTCAGTTAAGCTTCCGGGTGTCCTATTGTTAGGCTTGTATGTACTTAAGTGGGGACACGATAACATTAGGCCTACTTTTTTTCTTGTGTCTTAACTTAAAATGTAATTGTAAGTTGTAGGCCTTTGTTAAATTTAGTCATAGGCCACATATGAGTGTGGCCTAGCAATGGTTACTGTACTATTATAACTGTCTGTTTGTTTTGTTTAGCCTAACGTTTACTCAATACAAATTGGGTCTAGTACTTTACATTCAAAACATTTTGACTGGTCAGTCACACAACACCATGGCTTAAGTCAAGTCTAGCCTTTTACTCAGTTTTGATATAATATAGGCTCTGGCCTTTTAAATCCATAGCCTAGAGTAAAATCTGTTAATACTAAAAGTAAACATGATGAGATTTCATCATTAAAAATACTGTTAAATTTCATTATCTACGTTAGGCCAAGCCTGGCTGTACCTTCTCCGTGTTCGTGTTGGAAGGACGACGCTGTATCACCTTTTGTCTTTGTTGTTGATGTTTCCTTTGCCATAATCGCATTTACTACATTTAAGTATTTTGGGTGGAAAATATTCAGTCCTTTTTGTTTTGCAGCATGGGTTATCATTTTCAATTTTATCTTTGATGATTTTGCCTTATTGCCATTTACTACTGCAGTAAAGGCAGCTGAGCTGAATTCATTCAAGCTATTCATGGCATAGGGCCGGTTCTTATAAATATGGTTTATGTAACATTGATCGGATAGAAATTTTATTCCCAATTTAGGACGCAAGTCTATTGCAGGTTAGCTTTCCAGCATTGCTGGTATTTATTCTACAGCCAAGTTAACTGAAGCAAACAAAGTTAATGGTCTTGCTTGAGGACACAAATGCAAATAGTCCTGGCCGGGACTCAAACTATGGCCCTTACCATCTTGAAGCTGAGTCTCTACATCTATACCATATGCACCTCCCCATTTGTCATTGCCATTTACTGCATTGAACTATTTTGTCCTGTTTCAAATTTTCAGATATATAGTATTGTTAATGCAGGGTTTTTTTGCAGCATTGTTTTTTCCATCGATTTTTCATGTGAATAATTTTAATTTTTGACCCAATATTTTACCATTATGCCACCAAAAAGAACATTTTGTCAAATTCTTCATGAAGGCAGAGAAAGTGGTCCCTGTGCATTTTGTAGTGAGCATAAGCCAAGGTATTGGCACATTGCACAAGCTACCCCCAAAATGCTTCAACACTTATTTTATTGAAGCAAAACAACATTGCTGAGAATGACTGTATTTGTTATGCCTGCAAATTAAAAGTAAGTCAGGACAGGGTTACAACCACCAAAAGAAAACTTACAGACTCCTGTCAAATCCCAAATTGTAAAAGTGATGAAAAGATTCACCAAACCTCAAAATTATTGGAGAGATCAAATTTACAAGAATTATTTAATCTTGTAAAGGAACTGCAATTGGTGTGTAGCAGTCCATCAGGTATATATCTCTGCCACACACACTATTGCAAATTGGCTAACCAAAGGACTTCCAAAGTTTGTACATGTAGCTTGTGTTCTTCACGCACCAAAACCAAGACAAGGACTTTTACAGACTTGGCTGTCTTAAATGATTTTGTGAAGAACCATCTTGAGCAGACTGATTTGGAAATAAATGAAAATAACCTTTTATGTAATACTTGCTATCAGTCTGTATCAAGGTACGGTAACAAGGGAGGATATGAAGCAAGCATAAGGTCCTCAAAAGATCACTTGTCTTCTGTAATTACTCCTTTTCATACAGCTCAACTCACCTCATGTGATGATGTAGAAGATTTTGCTTTTGCTCAAACTATTATTTCTCTTGTTAAAGACCTTCATGATGATAAAGCTGTATTGCTTCAATCATTATATCACTTTTATTCTTCTTCATTTGACAATGCCATTTCCTCAACCCAGGGTTCTACTCACCAAGTTGTACCCAAAAAGAAAACCCAACCTCAGTTATTGTCTTTGGTAAAACTGCAATTGGGAATGTTTGATAATTTCCTACATTAACAATAGCCGCAGATTAGGTACCCTGATTAGACGCTTTGGGTGTGATGTACAAACATGCTTTCATACCACCTTGTTTTATGCTGACAGGGAAAAGAGGCAACTGCAAGAGGAAATCAATACTCTTAAAAGTAAACTACGTGCTAACCGACCAAGGTTTGATTGTAAAATTGTTGCAAAAGATTTGAATGGGACAATTTTGCCATATGCTTCTGCACTTCAAAAGTCAGACTACAAAAAAAGTGCTATTGATCAAATTAAAGTTCATGATGAAATAACAAAATTACCACCTTTCTTGTGGAATTTTGTTCTGCAGAGCACATTGAGTGATGCAGAAAATTCTGAAATGTTGGTAAAGGGTGATTTTGATTGGTCCAAACACTTCCTCTTGCAGTTGCACTCTTCTTCTCACATGCACCACAGGAAAACTTTGAAACGTTTGTACATTTGTATGGCACTCATTTATGCAGCAAATGATCAGGCAATTACACCATTGCACATAGCCATATCAGATGTTGTGACAGGTTTTCATCATCATCATCGTCTTGCTTCCAATATTTGTCAGCCTTTGGTGTGACTGTCAGCAAGCCAACCCTTCAACGCTACCAAACTCATGTAGCCTTACAAGAAATTAAGAACAAACCTGTTGTTCTTTCTAATAGCTTCACTGTTGCATCTATTGACAACATCGATCGAAGTAGCAGTTATGCTGCTGTCAAATGTGACCAGGAAAGTAGGGGTTTCATGGAACCTCCATACAAGCTGTGGAACCTCTCCTGTTTCAACAAAATGTTGGTCTGGTACGGTTCCACTAACAGAAATTACTTCCTCTGCTGGTGCTAGGAGTATTAACAGTGCTGTATTAACAAAGTACCACCTTGCATCTACATCAAGAGTCAACCAGCCTGTATCAACACAACGACATTGTTTTGACTCCTTAACTCCTGAATCATTTTCTCTTTCAGAGGAGGAGAAGACGTCATTGCTTGATTTGGCAAACAAAGTTTTTCTGTATATGACAGCCAAACAAGTATGCAAGCATGAAAACTTCAATTTTTCCCTTCCAGATCTGAAAACAGCATTGTCAGAGATATCACCTTCCTCTCCAGAACAGTCAGCTGTGCATTACACATGCATACTTGGTGAACCGGCTGACAATGCTGAAACCATGCGCCACTCTCTTGACATTCTCTATGAAAAGCATTCTGTTGGAAATTTGATAAATCATCTTGTTGTTGCTGGGGATGCAAAAACGTATGAATATATGTTAGATGCTAAGAGAGTATATGGCCAAGATTTGGATTGGCTTCTGCCATATTTGGGAGAATGGCATTTGTTAAAAAACCTTCAAGCCCCAATTATGAAAATTTACCTTGATGCTGGTTTAAAACATCTATTGTCACTATATCACAAAGGGGCTACTTTAACAGCAGTTTCTAGTGCATCAAGTTTTAGAAAAACCCATATTTTTTACTGCAGGCTTGGGAAGCATTTTACAGACATCAAATTGCTTTTTTTCATTGAAGGCAAACTTGGTGATGGTGCGAAACATGAGAGTTTTACAAAATTACACCAGGCTATCAAACAAATACTCTCTGAACATGGTAGCAAAACTTTCCATTTTTCACAAAATCTTCTTTCTCTTGCAAAGAAAGTTCATTCATTTGAATTTCTGCCCTTCTTTGAGAACATTGGAAATACTGATGCAACATCACTATTTTGGCATCAGTTTATTCATCGAGACATGTTCCACTATGTCAGTTTGTTCACTGCCATCAGATTTCGTCAATTTGATCTACGAAATGCTTCAATAAGAATGGTGGCCCCAATGTTTCATGCCCTTGATCGCCATATTTATTTGAAACTTGTTCCTTTCAACATGGCCTCTCTAAAACAGTTTCCAAAAGATGTTGTACAACATTTTCACAATGGTGGGTTTACTGTTAGTTTAACTGGCCAAGCTGGGTGCTCTGTTGCTTTAGATGAAGCACATGAGATGGCTATTAACAAGGAAGTGAAAATGGCAATGACAACAACAGGTATGGGAAGCATGTCTCGTCTGTTACATTATCTTACTTTTCATGCCAAGGTTTTGAAGAACTTGTCTTCAGAAATTCAAATTTTAAGCAATACAACTTGTGACTCTCAAGCAACTTTTTCATCTAAAGACAAGAATGTACTGCAATATGTGCAGAAACTTTGTGATGAATGTGATGTTTTTGATTCCGATAATCCATCATGTATATTAACCCATTTGTTTACAGGTGTGACTGCCTCAGACATTGTGTCAAAGGACATGATGTCTTTCTACCAGAAGGGAGAAGAAGACTTAGTGTCTTACATTAATTGTATTATTCTCAAATCTCCTGGGGCCAAATTGCCTAAACGGTCTAGACGGAATCTAAAAACATTTTCAGTCAAACGTAAGACAGTCCATAAACAAAAGCTGGAAATAAAAGACCACAAGTTGCAAATAATGTCATTACGCCGACAAGTTGCTTTATCAAAAGCAAGTAATATGCCTGTGGATTCTTTATTTCAGTTTGTTTCCCTGCCAAGGGCAATTTGCAACCCTGATAAACTTCCTATCAAGTCATCTAAAGCTAAGTCTTCAACAGAATTTCATAAGCATTTCCCAGAATCCTTTTGCTCCAAGGTTCCCTATTATGCTGGAGGGCCTTCTTGCTGCATCCTAGAAGGAATGTTTATGATAAATTGTCCACCTTTGAGAATTCATAAGACCTTCAGGGATTATGCTTTATTTCTATATAGACGTTGGGTGATCAAATCAATGAATGAGTTTAAAGCTGTGAATGTTCACATTGTGTTTGATCACCCAGGTAGACATGGTGCGTGTCCAAAGGACATTGAAAGGGCAAGACGGGATGGTGCTGTGGAAGAGCCCTCCTTGACAAAAATTTCAGGCAGTGTTCTTTGTCCCACCAATACAAATTGGGCAAAATTTCTGCAGGTTCGAAGCCAAAAAAGACTTCTTGTAAATTTTCTGTCCATGGAATTTCTTTCCATAGCCCTTTCTGCAAATGTGAAACCACATATTCTTATAGTTGCTGGTGGGTTTGAAGGGGATCTGCAGGATGCTGCATTGTGTGTGGGGATGATTTCCCAGAAATAAGTCAAGTGGGTGATATGTCATCCAATCACGAAGAAGGAGATTCCGTGTGTGGTATCATGCCAGCAAAACCCCATGTAAACATGTTGTCATTTACTCCCCAGACAGAGATACATTTCATGTTGGTTTGCCTCTCATGTCCTCTTTATCCCATAAACAAATGTATGTGCAATTGAGAGCAGCTAAAGGTGATGATCTCTTTATTAATATGAATACACTTGTTCAGCAAGTGTCATCATATCTTGAATTACAGAAACTGGGAAGTGATCTTAAACCTCAAATACCTCTCTTTCTGCAAGTGTTATATGTTGTAAGTGGTTGTGACTTCACCTCTTTTTTTAGGGGATATTCAAAGAAATCATTTTTAGATGTCTTTTTTCGTGACTGTGGATTTATAACTAGTGTGGACACTGATGGAAAACTTGGCAATTTTCAAGACGATTCATGCAGTAAAGGGTTATTAGCCTTTTATCGTTTAATAGGTTCTTTGTACTTTCGAAAGCATACAAGTGCTTTTGAATTTGATGATCCAAGAGAGTTATTTAACTCATTGTCCCACAATGACAAAAGTCCAGAAGAAGTCCACTTGGCATTTTTAAAGACTGTAAGGGATGGTCACTTCCACCGGATATCAAGTGAATCCGAGTGGATGCCCTCTGCCTGCCGATGCTTTGAGGCTACATTGGTTACGATGTTGTTGGGTTTTGCAAATGTGGGGCCAGGCATTGTCAAGTTGTGTGAATGTTCCAAATTTGTTAGATTATGGTTGGGCTATGACTGATGGGCAGTTAAGCATTGTGTGGGACTCTGAAGTAAATTTGAGACAAATCAATGAAAATGTGAGATTGCTAAAAGAGGGTTGTAAGTGTAGGTCGGGATGTAACAAAAATTGGTGTAAATGTAAAAAGAATGGGAAAAATTGCTCCCTTATATGTCTGTGCAAAAATTGTGAAAACCAATGTTTGTCTGAAGAGGTTATCCAAAATGAGGTCATTCCCAACAATTTGCCTGTATTAGGCACAGCGATATCATATGATAGTGACAATATGTCTGAAAACAGTTCTGACCTTTCTTCTGAAAGTTGTGATGATAATGAATCTTTGAGTGAATTGTCATCCTCAGATGAGTTGGCAGGCAGACGAAACATCTCAGTTGTTGACTGATTTTGATGATGTCATGTCAGTGATTGAAAATGTTCCAAATGAAGGTTGTTTTTGAAGATCTTTTAGATGATGGTTGTTTGATAATTAATGGAAGTGTTTTACTAAAACTATTGTAAGAAAGAAATGTATTGTGGTCATTGTTTAATGAATGCGACTCTTTGTAATTTGAGTACTACCTCACAATTTGACTTCAAAAAATGTTTAAAAAGAACATTTGTATATATCAGTATATTGTAAAGATTGGATGAGCATCCTCATCAACAAATTACATTTAATCACTTGAAAATTACAGAGGTCATAATCAACCTACATACAAAGCTGTTTGAGAATTACCGTATAGTATGGTACTGAAGTGAGATCATTACTGATGTCATTACATCAAATAGATTCACTTTCACTAATTATCAATAACATGTATTGTTTCATATCAATCTATGCATATTTGCCCTCATTAACCATATTTTTTTTTACACAGGATTTGAACTTCAGTCGTGACAGATACATGTAAAGTGCCTTTCATCCAACACACATTGTATTTTGGGTGTATTCACTTCCGTGACCCCACCTGTTTAACTTTTTTATGGACTTTTGACTTTTGCTTTAAATTTAAAAACACCCAAAATGAGCATTTTACATACCTTTTAGAAAATTACGGCTACCTTTGTTTATATATACCCAGTATGTTTAATTTCATATGAAATTACTATCAATTTATGAACTTGTGTGTTGGATGTTGAAATACAAGTCTCAGGTTTGTATGATTATAAGGTGCATGGGCAAACACTTTGTAAAAAGTTATACTCTTTTATTATATTGGTCACATAGATCTACTTCATAAAATATAACCATAGAACACTGTATAACCTGCTCTTTGGCTGTGACTAGACCATTTTGTGTATGTGAAATAAAACATTTCACTCTGTGTACAAAATATATTTGGCATTAATGGTATGTTGTCCATACATCTTCTTGCAGTGTCGTAGCTAGGACTTTTTGTGGGAAAGCCAAGAATCCTAATTTTGCTGGAAAGTAAGAATCGAGGGTGCAGATTTGGTTTCAAATTGAGGAGTAAATATAGGTGTATTACTTATTATAAATATGACATTTTTCTGATTGTTGAGTGTTGTCAACCTCTAGCTATGCCACTGCCTTCATGACCATTGACAAATGGAAAAGAGATATTTGTTCAACAAAAGTTAAAAAGTAATTTCACAAACAGTACATCTCCATTACTTGTATTCGTTATTTTTTCTTGACATGCACTGTTTTCTAGCATTCCCTGCAGTCATAACATTCTTTCACTCACAAGGGACATTTCTACTTACTGAAAATGTATTTATATGCAATGAAGCAATCACATTCTCCATTCCATTTACTTTGCCACATCACTTGCCTACTTGTGTTTGATCAAACTGGTGCTTCCATCTCCATACTAAGTTATGTTGGTGCTATTATCTTGCTCAGTCTTTCTATGAGTGTATTAACAGGGTATGCTGTTTTCTAACAAAAGCATTTATCAAGCAAGCTTTCA
The DNA here is from genome assembly GCA_020152595.1 of Chiridota heheva. NCBI lineage: Eukaryota > Metazoa > Echinodermata > Holothuroidea > Apodida > Chiridotidae > Chiridota > Chiridota heheva. Next base: position 686,363 of record JAIGNY010002006.1, read on the forward strand.
TTGTTTCATACGTTATGTTTTCTTATCAATCTTATGTATATTTATTTTTAGTTGTTTAAGCATTTCAAAACGTTTCTTTATGTATATTTTCATATTTGACCTGCATGTGATTTGTATTCTGTTACTTTGAAATGTGTGCATTACCTTGCTCATGCATATCTTCTGTATTTTTTATGCAAGTATTGTGCCAAAACTGTTGCCTTCATGTATCATTGTGCACTGTAAAGAAAGCAAAACTGCTGGTGGTGTATGTATTACTAAACTCAAAGGTGTGGTGTAATTATAGTATATTTTATGGGAATTACACTTATTGTTCATCAAATGTTTAATGTACATACTTACAATGTTAGTGGTGTGATACAAGAGTATTCAATTGGTTTTCTGAAAGTTGTGCATGCTGCATTACCTTGATTTATAGTATTTGTATTTAAAAGTATAAAGAGTGCTTTTTTAGTCACCTGTTTATAGTGTACATGTATGGGTGTGATTTCAAATGGTGACATGATTAGTGAATTTCACAAAAGATTTCCTTACTTGTTGATGAAGTTGGTGTGTAGATAAAAAAAAATAAGTTTACAGTCATATTCTGATTTTTCTTAAATGATGTGAGGAGTATTTTTTGTGTTTTTCAAAGTATACCTTGCATGCTGCTATCTTAAATTGTACATAGCAAAGAAATATTATTTAGGAAAGCATCAAACATACATGCTTTTTCTTGTTTGTATAGAATATTGCATACTTAAGTTATTCATTGCATGTATTCATGTTATGAAGATTTAGTCTGAGCTTTTATATGTGAAGTATTGATGGTTTATTAATATTTGATAGCTTCCATGAAGCTCTTTTTAAGTGTTATATATTTCTTCAGAAGGTTCTTTATCTGAAACAAGCAGAGTTTTGTATAATTTCTTTCAGTTTCAGGTCTTTCATTAATATTTGTTTTATATTGAAATTTAAAGTGTGAGTTTCTTCCAGCTTCACAAGTTATTTATTTAAAAGTTTTGAGTTAAGTGTACTGTACTACCAGTAATATTCTTTGCAATAAAAAGGTGCTTTTCTAGAGTAGTGAAGAAATTTTTACTTAAGCTTTTTAAACAAAAGATAATGTTTTATGTTGGTTCATGTTGTGCCAAAATATTGTATAGTGTATATACCATTATACTGTGACCTCACACTTAAGTATTTATGCAGCTGGTGCTTTTTAAGAGTAGTGAAGATATTTTTACGTGTGCTTTTTAAACAAAAGCTGATATTTTATGTTGGTTTATGTTTTGCCAAAAAATTATATAGTGTATATACTATTATACTGGGACCTCATACTTAAGTATTCATGCAGCCGGTGCTTTTTAAGAGTAGCGAAGATATTTATACTTGAGCTTTTTTAGTTTGTGTTTTGCCAAAATATTGTATAGTGTATACTGTATATACTATTATACTGTGACCTCATACTTAAGTATTCATGCAGCTCAATATATTCAAGTTTAACATGCATTTCTCATTAATTGTTCCATCATTTCAAGTTGTATAAAATTGGTTGGAAGGAGATACAAAAAAAAAGAGAGAACTCCAAGAATAAATGTGCCTCACAAATACTACACATTGTTTCCAAAGCATGCGTTTCTTTCCATATTGTCTTTTTGTTGTTATCAAGTGGTGAGGAGGTGTGGTGGTCTAGTGGTAGAAAACTGTTTTTTGAGACGCAAAGACCTGGCTTTGAGTCCTGGCCAGGACTACCTGCATTTTGCCCTTTCGCAACACACTTAACTTCATTTGACTCAGCTGTAGCATGAGTACCAGCGATGCAGGGAGCTATGCCATGATTGACTGGCATCCATATCCAGGGGGCGTAAAACTCCTATCAGCTTTCCGGCACCATGAAAACCAGAAATATGTACCTGCCCTAAAAGCCATGGATAGATTAAACTGATTCTTTATCCCACTGGCCTCATCAACAGTCTGGGCTTGAAAATGAGTTGTCTTCAGGGCGAGTTGTTTGCTTGGGTCATATGGAAACCAGGGATAAGCACTGCTCCTCTAGGCCCTTCCACAACTAGGCACCTCTGTCCCTCTATCTTCCTCCTTGCAGGATTGTTCTGGTGTGGTTATTAACCAGAAGTATTTTTACCCCTCACCTGACCTGCTTTCCACAAGAAGAAGTGATTTTGGGCACCCATTTTATAACCCAACAACTCTCCTTGGCTAAGCCACTGACACGGGGGGTTTTTGAAGGGGAATTTCAATGTATCAGTTTGAAGCTGAAGGTCCTTTTCTCCCAATATATTTTTTGGCAAGGCCTGATTTACTTCAGTGTCTGGGGCCTGGCGGCTGGGGAATTGCTTCCCACAGACCAGGTACGGGTCCAATATGACAGTTCATCCTCCCCCACCCCCTTTACTTTTAAAATCGCTGCTAGGTCCCTGGGAAGACGAAAAGTATTGGAGAAAAAATTAAAGATATGCCAATGTTTAACGATCAGATCTAATATGCACCCCCTCTCATGATATTCGAATTCCCCAATATTAGGACACAAAATTAAAATCATAGCATGGATAAGTTGTTCAAACCCATAAATTTCAATTCCTAGCGCTAACCATGGGCAAAACCTTAAAATTGCAAGAACTGACAACTTATGCCAAGTTTCTAAAACACCCATCTCTGATATGAATATTCATGATTCAGAGTGATCATCAAGTGGTGCGCATGCGGCATAATGAATATTCATATTCTTCTCGAAAAATATGACCTTTTTGATGACCTTTCTGCCAGAGAAAACATGGCCGCCATTATCGCGAAAAGTGCATGAGAAAACATGTGTAAGGGATCGTATTAAAGACAGATATTGAAAGAAAACCAAATGGATATGTTTTTAACATTATATTACATTGTTACAGAGAGTTTGCTTAAGGTTCATCCACGAAAAGTTATATTTTGACCAAATTTCTACCGCGATCGAACGCCAACGTAACAGCAATGCGGAACCTATCTTCGTAATTCATTTAACTCCACAACATGTACGAGTGTTGCGGGGTTCTTATTTCCACTTGTATGTACAGTTATATGTGTTTTGGTGATATACAGTAAAAAATTGTGATCTTTTGCGGACGATTAGTGCATTAACGAATAGATTAATTTTAGGAAATATTTCGTGTCCATTGAGCACCCGAATTCAAAATTATGTGACGTCATCAAGCTGTGAAAATTTCAGGTCAAACGAGGTCAGACTCCGTACTGTATTATGATATTGGGAAAATAGTTTACAGAAGGGCTAATGCAGTTCATCTGATATTAGGCCTATCTGATATTTGACCACCTTTTTCTGTTTGGCAGAGGTTCATCACTTATTTCTGTCTCACTTGGTTGACTGGCAGTTACATTGCCTTTTAATGCCCCAATTTCTACCTGCAACAACATTGGTTTAGCATGTGATGTTTAAACTGCTCCATTGTTGGGTTGTCATGGGAACCTCTGGCTCCAAGCTGTTTACCAAAGAACTCTTCAATGGCTTCCTGGTTGAACTTGTCGCTTAGTACATGTCTTACCTTCTACTTGCAGCAATTCCTTTGTAATTTCAACAAATGAGTTCACTATGGAAGAAAAAGAGAACAACAAATGTTGTAACTTGGGTTTCTAATGCTGATTTTTTCAATAAACCTTAGTATTTGAAACCTGTGACATTGATGTGAAAAAAAAACAATGAGTTTTTCTTTTATTTATCTATTTACTTATTTATTTTATATTTTATTATTATTATTATTATTATTATTATTATTATTATTATTATTATTATGATTATTATTATTATTATTATTATTATTATTATTATTATTATTATTATTATTATTATTATTATTATTATTATAATAATAATAATAATAATAATAATAATAATAATAATAATAATAATAATAATTTATTATTATTATTATTATTATTATTATTATTATTATTATTATTATTATTATTATTATTATTATTATTATTTATTTTGGGGAGGAGAGGGGGGAAGAGGGAGGAGGAAAAGAAAATGGGGATTTTCTCATTTAAATGATTTTTGAATTTTCTTCATTTTCATACTACTCAACATTTTCATACTACTCAACATTGTTAATGATGGCAAAGGTCCAAGTTAATAAATTACTTGTGATCCAAAGAAGGTCGAAGGAGCAATCAGATGTTGAATAGAACACAACAAGGTAGAGTGTGGTTCAGTCTATATCACACACAGAGCCTTTTCTATGGCACACTCTAAAACTGAGGTATTATGCTTATCAAAGGTGTCCAAACAGCAGAAGGCATCCAAACAGCAGGAGACATCCAAACAGCAGAAGGCATCCAAACAGCAGAAGGCATCCAAACAGCAGAAGGCATCCAAACAACAGAAGACATCCAAACAGCAGAAGGCATCCAAACAGCAGAAGGCATCCAAACAGCAGAAGGCATCCAAACAGCAGAAGACATCCAAACAGCAGAAGGCATCCAAACAGCAGGTGTCCAAACAGCAGGTGTCCAAACAGCAGGTGTCCAAACAGCAGAAGGCATCCAAACAGCAGAAGGCATCCAAACAGCAGAAGGCATCCAAACAGCAGAAGGCATCCAAACAACAGAAGACATCCAAACAGCAGAAGGCATCCAAACAACAGAAGACATCCAAACAGCAGAAGGCATCCGAGCGACAGAAGGCATCCGAGCGGCAGAAGGCATCCGAGCGGCAGAAGGCATCCGAACGGCAGAAGGCATCCGAACAGCAGAAGGCATCCGAACAGCAGAAGGCATCCGAACAGCAGAAGACATCCAAACAGCAGAAGGCATCCGAACGGCAGAAGGCATCCAAACAGCAGAAGGCATCCAAACAGAAGGCATCCAAACAGCAGAAGACATCCAAACACAGAAGGCATCCAAACAGCAGAAGGCATCCAAACAGCAGAAGGCATCTAAACAGCAGATGACATCCAAAGAGCAGAAGGCATCCAAGCAGCAGAAGGCATCCAAACAGCAGAAGGCATCCAAACAGCAGAAGGCATCCAAACAGCAGAAGGCATCCAAACAGCAGAAGGCATCCAAGGCATTCATTTTTGAAACAAAATAATCTTTAACACACCTGTTCGTGAAATCCTTCTGAGGTGACACAGCTTATGTACCTCTGCTTCTCCTTCTTGCTGATACTAACAGCTCCTGATCTCTGCTTGCCATTCTGACAAAAAGTTGAGGAAGTCCTTCACCAACCACTAAAATTAAAACAAAGGGAGTCATATATCAAAATATGTCATTTTAAATGCTACAGAAAGTGTTTATAACAAGTACCAGTAGAAGTAAGTATTGGCTACACATATTCAAATCCATTATCAGTCTAAAGCAAACCCTGTAAGCATATTAGCATAGCACAGAAAATGCATTCTAGCACTGAATTTTTTACCTGGATCCCTTCTGAGACACAGCACCTTATTAGTTTCAAGAAAATGCATTTAAATTAGAGACTTCTAGGAATTGAAAATCCCTTTTTAAGGAAAATATCAATTGTCCAAATAATGACATGCCATCAATCCCACAAAAAAGTGTTAATATACTCAAGGAGTGATCTTTAAATCCCCCTACCCATGCTGCAACCAACAAATGTCCTGAAAGCTGATGATTGGATATCATTTTAGTAAACATACACATGAAAGTGAATATAAAGCTACAAAAAAAAAAAAAAATGCTTACCTCAAGCCTTTCAGGTTATGCTCTTTAAATTTTGTTCTGCAGAGATGACGAAGAGACCTCAAAATGAGATGATACATTTCCATCTGAAATAAAGAAAATAATGAGGCAAAATACTGAATGATTTATCATCTTTACAGTATGTACAAATTCTGTGCTCACAGAATGGTAAGAGTTTAGTAATGGCCAGAAACTTAGCCTATTTATCATATGATTTACTAAAATGATAACTACTGCAATATCTTTTGTACAAATGATTACACAGATCAAATGATCACAAATGATTATGGAGTATCTCTGAGCAAATGCTGTACATACATGTACATGAAAATTTATAACTTGTAAATGGCTGCTGCACTTAAAATGCATTGCTAACTTACAGTAATAACAGTTGATATTGACAATTTAAACACAGTAAGATGGCCAGGGATTAAAATGCACAAGTTCACAAAAGAGAGCCTTCCTTTGAATGATAAATCTGAAATGTTTCAGTATTTTCATAAAGTGCTTTTTGTTCATTTAACTTTTTTTCCAATTTACCGCTATTTTTCCACTTTTTTATAAATATGATTAAGACCCACTTGATCAAATTGGAATTGAAACAAATTATCCTGGTGGGAAAAATTGGAAGGAACTTTAGAAGCAGGTTCTCAAGAAAAATAATCAGATTCATGAACTTCCGAGGTGAATGATGTAATCTTATCTATTGTTAAAGAATCTTTTGTATAATCTTATGGCTCCCATGCAGTATCCCAGGCTACAGTAGCATTAAAGTCGCATGGTCCAGCATTGTACTTATCTTTATAAAAGAACGATGCATATTTATGTTGGAAGAACTTATTAGGTATGTCCAAACTATTGCATATCCCTGCCGGCTGGGCAGCAAAGTTGCAAGGCCGCCAGCCGTATTAAGCCTGCTTAACTATGAAATGATGCATATTTGTTGTATGTATCATATAAAGTAAATGGAGCATGACACAAAAATTACAGCCTGAAACTATTTAATTATGCCTCTCTATCATTTGAAACCTAAATTTATTATTTTTATGCCATGAAGTGCAGTAACACGTCATAGAAAAATGATATGCAAATTCTTTCAACAATTTTAAAATGACAGCCAAAATATTGCATGCTAAAAAGGGTAGGCCTAGGCCTACGCCTAGGCCTAAGCCTATTTCCCATTTTGTATTGAATAATTGTTTTGTAGACTACATGAAAATAAATAAAGGGAAATTTCTTTTGCTTTAGCCTGCACAAACTTCTGAGCCACATTACTACAGTGCATCACAACTGTAGTAATTTTTAAAAGAATCTTGCATTCGATCACCATATGTAGCTTCAATTATTCTAGGGCCTAGAATGGGTCCAAGTTTTTTTTCTTAGTTTGGCCCAAGGCCTATCCTGGCACACTATCTTGACGAAGTCAGCACTGCAGTATTAACACCAGTAGGGCCTAGTATCAGTATCACTTTCTTGGCCTTTGATTTGTAATCTTATTCCTACTATTTTAAGACTTAATTATTTAACAATTTCCAAACATTTTTCAATATAACACTGGGTAAAAAGTAGTTGCCATGGAAACAATTTGAAAATCTGACCAAAAAGTGTGATGCTTTCGATTGCACAACATTCCACACATACAAGCGCTGTCAGAAGTGCCCAAAGAAAGGTAAACAAGCCAACTTGACCCAGCGTCATTTGCAGGAACCTGCAGGAAATAACCCCCAAAACACAATTTAGGCAAGCTATTTTCCCAAATTTGTTTAAATTAGTAACCATAAATGTCACCAATAATATTAAGATAACTTACCGTTAAAAAATGCGATCGATTTCGGGTTTTTTCAGTACTTTTGTAACGACTTGCTCCACAACTGCACATGACTTTCGTTGAAAACTACGGCAAAATACACACTGTGCAGCTGTAGGCACAGGTCACTTCAAATGACGAGAGTATAGTAATGACGTCATTTGCTGGCTTGCTCTAGCGCTCTTAGCGGCTACACACGTTGTTTTAAGGGGACTTTTATGGGGCCCATGGAATGTTGGTGCTGAGTGAATCTGCAAAGGATTAAGTTAGAGCAGTGTAGGGGGGGTTTGTCAGTGTTTACTTGCCGAAGGTTATGCTTTACGACCGTCAGCTCTCCATGTGTGGAAGCTTTTTGCCTAAATGAAATAAGTTTTTTGAATGCTTTTTTTGCCATTTTGTTACTTTTGGATTTAACTGAAAAATATTGTGATCTGTGGTATGGATGAGTCTGTCCAGGGAATCTTAATTCCCTGGTCTGTCAGTGCCAGCAGGATAATTGTTCACGATGCATGCATTGTATGGCATGGTAATTCAATGCAATGTTGATAAATCTTGTTAGTTGGATTACGGCAAGTCTGGGGCTGTTTCAAGGTTTGAGAATTAATACCTGTAGATTATCAGCTCTGTTTTTTGGATGGGCTGGTATTTTGGGAGATAGTTCTTTGCTCTTTTCAGCTGTTTTTTCTTCTTTTTTTCCCCAGCAGTTTTAGTTCACATTTTGGTAACTTGCAATTTTAGTGTGTCCTAACAACATACTCTGGTATGGTAATCAATAAATAGTGTAGGCTTAGGCCTTTATTACAGCAATGCTCAATAATGCTACTTCCGACATCATTGTGAATCAATGAACCCAATGTCAATGTTGCGACATTATTGTCATTGTCACAAGATAGTGACGTTACCAACACTAGCACAGCATAATACTAGCTTGGCCACTGAACTAATTCTTAAATTGCCAGAATTTAGTTAAGGATCAGGGTGAGGATGAGTGTACTGTAATTGGAAAAAACAAATTATGGTGATTTCATGCATATTAATTAGTAGGCAGGGCTTAATGTAAATTCATATTTTAACAACCACAATTGTTTGTTTCATATTTGGTATAATTATGATGTTAGTTAGTGTGTACATGTTAATGATGTAAAATATGCATAGTGGGCAGGGCTTAGTATGATTTTCCTGAAAAGAGCCTCTAAACACGGTATATGAAGAATGGTAAGCTGGATTCATGTCATATTTGGTACACAGATAGCCCATGGTCTGTAGATGTGCCCTATTGTTTTTGATGATGATGATGTCATGAATATTAATGGGGAGGCGGGCTTAAAGGGAAAATCTTTAAATTTCTTTTTTTAACAACCACGTCTGTTTTGTTTCATATTTGGTATAGTTATGATGTTACCTGGTTTGTACTTGTTCATGATATAAAAATATTGAATTTCATTAATATTCATATGGGTGGGGCTTAATATGATTTTGCTGAAAATAGCTTGTAAACACAGTATCTGAAGAATGGTAAACTGGATTCATGTCATATTTGGTTCACAGATTTCCCATGGTCCGTAGATGTGCCCTATTATTTTTGGTGGTGATACCGTGTATATTACTGAGTAGGCAGGGCTTAATATAAAAATCTATTTTGACAGTCACATGTCTGTTTTGTTTCATATTTGTTATGATAATGATTTTAACTAGTGTGTATGTGTTTATTGTATAAAGATGTTGACTGCCATTAATATGCATAGTGGGTGGGGCTTAATATTATTCTTAAAACAAAAAGCTTGTAAAACGATATCTCAAACTATGAATTGGATTCATGTTATGTGTGGTACACAGATAGCTCATGGTCTGTAGATGTGCTCTAATGTTTTTTGTGGTGATACCATGCATATAAATGACTAGGCGGAGTTTAATAAAAAATCTTGAAATGCTCTTATTTTGACAATAACGTCTGTTTTGTTTCATATTTGTTACATTAATGATATTAGCTAGTGTGCATGTGTTTATTGTATAAAAATGTTGACAAGTGGGCGGAGCTAAATATGATTTTGTTAAGGAAAAGCACAATTAAGCATAATATCTCAAAAAATATGAACTAGATTCACATCATGTGTGGTACACAGATACTGTAGCTCATGGTCTGTAGATGTGCCCTAATGTTTGTGGTAGTGATTTTATGCATATTATAAGTAAAAATGTGATAAATAAGCAACTGTATGTCCGTTATGCATCATACTGGGCATGATGTTATCAACAGTTGTCATTAATATGCATGGTAGGCGTGGCTTAATGTGAAAGTGCTAAATGATGTAAACACCACACTGTATCTCATGAATGGTATATCTGATTCATGCTGTATATAGTACTCAGATGTTATGGTCTATACATATGTTCTAGTGTTGTGGTAGTGATATCATGAATATTAATGAGTAGGCGGGGCTTACTGAAAAATTCTTGAAGTAGGATAAATGAGCAATCGTTTTTCCATCATACTTGCTATGATAATGTTTTTAGTTATTCTGCAAATGCTAATGTTGTCAACCATTTTTATGGATCTGCATGGTGGATATGGCTAATAATGAATAAATATCATGGAACAAATATTTCATGATATGCAATGACATGACAGTTAATACAAAACTTGTAAATCAATCAGCTGATGTATAAGAAGCATCGGAACCACAAAAACCTTTTGGTTCTGGTAGAGGTGTGTGATCAACATTTGATTCATTTCTAATTTATGCTGAATGTGTGATGTTTAACTGGGTGGACAATTCAAAATATTGATGGAATTATTTAAATTTCTTTCCTAAATCTTAGTCAGTGAATTGCTGAAAATGATGAGAAAGTATAATCCTGCTATAATTATATTGGGGGTATGGCAAATACCCAAAAACTCTATGTCAGGACTTGTTGCACCACTTTAAAGAATTATTTTTAAATAACAAAGGATTTACAAAAGAAAATACCAGTGACCCTGTAATACTGTACATCACAAAGTTTCATGATAAATGTATACATATTGATGACTGAGAATCAGATACATTCTGTGAAGTGGTTTATTTTAACCGGTTGTAGTGAATTTTTTTCGTTGTTTTCAACAAATCTGAAAGCAATTTAGCTAATGGCTGCCTCCACATGGATGCATCATATACCTTGAAGCAGTACATCTTGAAAACACTTTTTGTTCACAAACGCTAGCTGTGTAATTTTGCACTGTATTCCAGATCAAGATATTATTGCTCAGCTTGAATAAAACATGTACTTTTGTAATGTCAAGAGCTTCCATCATTATTAATGAACATGTTTTGAAGAGAATTTTGACATACTGTGGTTGGTGTTGATGGAAATTTAATTATGATTTTATATCTCAGTGATAGCGGAGGGTTCAGTAATAGAGCTATTGTAAAGCTTATGGCTCTGCTGGTCAGCATTAAATGTTTATTACTGTATAAAAGCCAAAACATAATGGAACATTTGTATGAAATTTTCATTCTCTGTTAAACTATTCATGTCATATGTAATGTAACAGTGGTGCCGTTAAACATCAACAAACCAAACCAAACCATGTAACAGTAACATTTTTGACTCTATCAAATCATCCCTTTCTCATTTTTACTTCCTACCGCCTTTCTCTCATCTTCCTCTCTTTACTATTACTTCCCTCCTCTCAACCCTCCCTATTCCTCTCCTACATGTAAATTAATTTTCTTTACTCTCTCTTTATTCTAGCATCATGATTTTCTAATACCCTCTTGGCACATTTGACTCTGGCTGTGGCAGTGCCATTAATAGACCCCCGTGGTGTAGTGGTTAGTGCTTTGTTCTCTCACCCGCACATCCCAGGTTCGTATCCTGGTGGGTCTGCAACCAGTGAGTTCACAACTGGTTATCAAAGGCTGTGGCCGACTTGATTTAATGTCCAGCAGTTGATGCTTTTGGGACGTTAAACCTTGCTATGCTATGCTATTAAACCTCAAGAAACAAGCAACAAACTGTTGGGTGATAATTTAAACAGCCTGAGCCTGTGCAAGGCTGTAATTCTTAAACAACAAGGCCATAGTTTTCCATAAAGTGAGAGGGGCATAGTTTCTAATAAAAACTATATTTACCTAGAAGTGAAGGAAGGAGGAGGGAGGGGGGTAAGTGCCCTGTCTCCCAAAATGACAGCCCTGGTACATTGCTGTATGCTTCTGCAACCTTGGTTGCATGATTGCGGACCCCTAGCTTGATTTAAAAAGGGGCAGGGTGCTAGACCTGTTGAGGGGCACATTAATGCGCATGCGAAGTGCTGCGTCTTTTCGGCATGGAGTCCAGGGGCCTCCTTAAGGCTCGATTTCACGGTGAAGAAGCTCTAGGATTTTAGCTATAATCATACCCCAGAATGAAACTATTCTGACTGATATTGATAAAGTCCATTCATGAGCCAAACAGGACAATTGCTAACTATGCTATCATTCTGTGTTTTTGTATCCATGTAAGATATTTCATTTATAAGGTTAATTAAGATTATTATGTTAAAAGCAAAAAATTGTATAAAACAAAACAAAACATTTTTTTTTCTCATAAGGGTAGGGCAGACTCCAGGGGGCAGGGCGGACTCTCAGGAGACAGGGCGGACCCACGAGGGCGCCCTGTCAAACAACAAAGCAAGGGGTCTGTGATTGGATGCGGAATTGGATCGCTGTGTGTACTGTAGATGATTTGCAGGAGATTTCTGGTGTTTTGCTTCAAATTTGGACTACTGTAGGCTACAACAGGGAATCTCATACCAGGAAATGTGTTTCAGACCTCACCGATATATATAATATATAGCATAGCATAGCAAGGTTTAATGTCGAAAGCATTCAGTGCTGGACATTATATCAAGATGGCACAGTCTTCAAACCAGTTGTGAACTCACGGTAGCAGACTCACGAGATACAAACCCGGGGCGTGTGGGTGTTAGCACTAACCACTACACCACGGAGGTCTGTGACATCATATTCCTGTGATGTCTCTTCAATGGCCGTAGTCATTGATCTGTTTTTCCATATTTAACAGAATTTGTTTTGAAATACCTTTCAACTTTGTTTAATCATATTTCAAATCTTGAAATCTTAACTGTGTTTATATTCAAATTTGTATATTTTATTTGTATTTATTTATTTATTTATTTATTTACTATTTGGGGGGAGGATGGGGTGAAGGGTGGCGGGCCCAAAAATTAGTCAAAGTTTTTAAGACCCTACAATTTGTTTGCATGTCACCTGAGAAGGTGTATAGATTTTGACTCAAGCACTTGGGCCTTGTTTCTCAGCCAAGTACTGTAGTATATCATAACACATCCCCAAAAATCGACCAAAATATTTACATTACTTTTGGACTTTGAGAAGCACAGTACTGTACAGGTATGAAAGGAATCCTATATACACGTAAAAGCATACATTTGTAATAAAAAGAGAAAACTTAGCTGACATTTGAAAATGTATCACCGTACAGTACAGTATTCAGCAATTTGTGAACTCCAGCATGGTCCTGCATAATTCCCCTCGCCAACAAAGTTGGTGAAGAGGGGGAAATAGCATCTTACCATTTGTCCGTTCATCTGTTTGTCCATATGTCCGTCCGTCCACATTGTCCGTCCGGCCTCATGCATTATTCAGCTACTAAGTAACAAAAGATTGCTGCCCTAGGAAAGGAATTCCAAGTGGTTTTGGTTCAAGCTTATATAAGGAAAGGAACCTATGCAGTCATGCTGATGCGTGTATGTATGTGTGTATGTATGTGTGTGTGTCTTTAACAGCAAGCTTGTTAACATGATATCTCACAAACGATACACTGGTTTCATATCGTATGTGGTACACGGATAGCCCATGATCTGTAGATGTGCCCTTTAGTTTTTGATAGTGATGTCATGCAAATTAATGAATAGGTGGGGCCTAATATAATAATCTTTAAATGCTCATTTTAATAATCACATGTCTGTTTTTCATATTTGGTATATTGATGATCTTAATTAGTGTGTACATGTTCATGATAAAATCTTTGAAATTTATCAATATGCATAGTGGGTGGGGCTTAATATGATTTTGCTGAAAAAAGCTTATTGACACGGTATCTCAAGAACATATTGGATTCATATCATATGTGATGCACAGATAGCCCATGGTCTATAGATGTGCCCTATTGTTAGCTCGACTATTCAAATAATAGTAAGCCCATGGACCCCACCAGCAGCCCTTAAGCAGGCCCCTGGACCCCACACTAACAAGTCGAGCGCTTTGCACTTTGATTTTGTGTTTTGTATATGGTGTATTATGGTGGTTTAAAAAAAAGCCATAAACCCATTATGTAGTATACAAATTACAAAGCCAAGGAGAAATAATTAAACAAGTACAACAGTTTAAGTACTTGGGCTACACACTAACATCATGTAGTCGGTGCATTAACAAAGTTAGAAAATGCATTGCAATTGCCAAAGACATGTTTACAAAAAAAATCCAATTCTGAAGAATAGAAATATTGGAATGGACACGAAAGTCTGTGTCTTAAAGGTATATGTATGGTCTACTCTTCTCTATGGCTGTGAATGCTGGACAATTACCAGTGACATCAAGAAAAGATTAGAAGCTAGGGAAATAGGTTCTTTAGGAGAATGTTGAAATTTCAAAAAAAATAATGCCACATGATGATTTTTCAGGCTTGTTTATCGGGAGGTTCAGCTTGCATGGAGGGCAAAAGGAAGCAGAGGAACCCTACTCAATGCCATCAGAAGGGGACAGATGGAATTTTTCAGGCATGTTTATCGGGAGGGTGGGTTGGAACAGCTTGCAGTATGTGGGAAAATTGAGGCAAAAGAAGCAGAGGAAGGCAGCGAGTTAAATATGTCTTCAACAACTGGGCAACCAACAACAGCCTAAATAACAATAAGTTTATGCATTTAGTTTTAAACAGAAGTGACTGAGGGCCATGATCGCCAATGTCTGTTCCAGACTCGGCACCTAGAGAGAGAGAGAGAGTATTATAGTGACATGAATATAAGTTCTTTGACACTTTTGTGCTCTTGAAATGTCAATTTTGTGAGAGCACCTGCCGCCCCTGGACCCCTACCAGGGCTTCGCCCCTGGAATCCACTAGGGGCCCTTAAGTGGGCCCCTGGACCCAACGCCGACAAGTTGAGTGCTTTGCGCTTGAAGTGACACCTTTGGTGCCACCTCAACTACACCACTAAATATCATGTCGGTTCAAATCAATTCCTTCTTCCCCTCCCCCCTCCCCCAATATGAAAATCCTGGCTATGCCACTGGTTCTGAAGATATCTTGATGACAGGCAAACTCACCTAAGAATGTCCCCACCCCTCCATTTGCACCATTCCCCTGTTCCAATATGTCTCAAATTTTAATCACTTCTTCCTTAAGCAGTAAAAAAAACCACACACCAAAATCAATCCAAATCCAATTATTAGTTCTTGAGATATCTTGGTGACAGACAAACAAACAAACAGACAGACAGACAGACAGACAAACAAACACATAACCTCCGTCCATTGGCGGAGGTAATAATTAGATATTTCCTCCTACTGTACATGTGCATTAAGATGAAGCTGTGAAGATGGGTAACTTCTTAACAAGACTTGGACGTGGTTCAGATTCCATTGCATAGATCATTGACAGTACCCTTTACATAGATGCTACTAATGGAAAATTTGTCATTCGTGAAATTACATTTGATTGGGCGAAGGATCTTGCATTTCTCTTCTCAGGAGGATTTTGATAAAAGTGATACTATCTTAAGCTTAAAGGAGCATTGTCATGGTAGCCTGGTGTGCTAAATGAAGGAGAATAATATTATTTGAAATGATTGCAGCTATTCTTACTGGATGTGGTTCTCAAACTTCAAAAGCTATGTTAAGAAATTGTTAAGCGTAGGTATATGCCAGAACTTTCCAGAAGGAAGTTAAGAACCTGTTAGTGAGGGTAGGCAACTTTCCATCAGCTCACCATCAGGTACACACTGTAATCTTTCAACCTGTCAAATTTGGTGTAGGTAGAATATATTTCAGGAGAACCAATTTGTAGTTCGTCTTTATTTAAACTTTGTAGTATTTTATTTTTTAATTCATATTTTTATACTATACCTTCAACGAAAAGATATACTCCTTTCAATTAACAAAGTCATCTGTTATTCTTGCAAATACATTTCTTCAGTATCAACCATAAGACAATTGTATGTATACTTTTTTATCATAAATAAATTGAAGCCTACAGTATTTTCTCTAATAAACGCCCCCCACTAATAACGCCCCGTCATTTTTCATACTTTCAGGATGTAACAGCGTCGTTTAACTTACGAATGTGACTGGAAAAGTCTGTAAGTCGAACGTAACCAAGCAGAAAATATGCAAAGAGTATATTCCATTAATAATCCATGCACAATAATGCTAAAAACACAAAAATCGCTTGATAAAACTAATACCATAGGCCTAAAAGGAATTGCCGTTCTTTTGTAAGTTACATTTTTTTCTTCATACTTTACCCTCTAATAAACGCCCCCCTGTTTTCCAAATGCAACGCCCCGGGGGCGTTTATTAGAGAAAATACGGTATATCACTTTGTTCTCTTTGTTTATTACTATCCATACTGCCCTTTTTTTAAGGGTGTTCTTGTATGCTTGTGATGGATATATTTCTTTTTCTCGACATAAATATTGCATTGGCTTACTGTATATAGACTAGTCACAACAGGGATGTATGTAGTCACACTTAAGACATATAAGTTAAAATTGTTTTAATGCTTTAAAAACAGCTATTAAAATCTGTATAGGACAGCATTTATTTTTGAAAATTTCTTTCTTGAGCGTTTGAGCATTTAAGTCACGGCTGAAGGTTTGAAGATTTGTTGACATACTTGTAACATGTACAAATTTTAATCCACTTTTTATATTGAAGTAAATATTACCAGCCTCCAGGAGCCAATAATGTTAGGTGAACATATGTTATCACGTTACCTGACCTGATAAGCTCCCCCCTCCCATTACAATTAAAATGTCATCGCCCCACAATATTTTGAATGCTCCACCATCCCTGCCAGCCCCTATTTTAATAAATTTAGTTATGACCACTCACTGATCCTAGAAATCAGGATCTAGGATACTAGTACAGTACTAGTATACTGTACATATACTCAGTGACGCAGCCACTGGAGTGAGGTAGGGGCCACAAACCTCACTTGACTATAAATAATATCATCAAGAGAATATGCAAATATTGGCTCCTGATTGGTCACTACCTGTATAGGCTCCTCTTACTACTACTCGGAATCACACTTGAAACAACACAGTCACTCACTAAAGTTACTGTTTGGACATTAAAATGAAGTCTTGGTTGAACTCCACATTTTGAAAGCTGGTCATATGCCATTGCATAATACATATTTTTTTTGTACTGTATTCAATTCTAGTCACACATGAAACATGCATAGATTCTCATGTTTGTTTTTTGTCTTTTCCGCTTCAGACTTCAGGAGGTTACCTGTTAATATTCCGTGTCCATCATGTCGGAAATCATCGCATGTATGCAACAATACAGAGCAGGTAAATTTATATGCATGATGGGAATATTTTTACACATCACTTATCGGGTTTTCTGACAGCTGCATGCCTAAAATAAATTTCTAAAAACCAGTGATATTGATTTTTCTCTCTTATCTAATGAAGCAGTATGTAACTCCAGTAACAGTTGTGGCGGAAGTACCTAATACTCATGAAAGGGTTTTGGTTTTGATGCAATCAAATATTTGCTAATAAGAGAGATTTGCCGAAAGAGAGATGGAATTATTCAAAGTGTAATGATAAAGGAATTTGTAATGACAATGGCAAAGACAATGACAAAGACAAAAATGTAAAAAAAAATCACAAAAAAGTAAGTTTAAAAAAAAATGAAAATGCACCTACAGACTATTGTCTAAGTCCCAGCCACATATACCGATGGTTCCACATGGCTAGGCTTTCTGCCGGACTTCACTGTCAACCTACACAACTAAGGCAACAATCAGTCAGTGACAACAGATCGGTCAGTTTAGGAATTTTGAATCCAGGAAAAGCAGATTAACAAACTGCAAAAGCCAAAAACATGATGCACTGTTATTTCATTAAACAAATATATTTAGATGTCGTTTAATAATATAGCAGCTTTGGTTTTGACGTCATCCGTGACATAAGTATGAAAAATATTGACAAACCTTGCACTATAACTACTACGTACTGGTCCTGCTTTTCACGATACCGTACCATGTATCGCATGTGTCAGTATGCCGACGAGTTTTTCACTTTTTGTGTTATTATTAGGATTAAAAAGTAAATCTTGATTAAAAAGACGAGTTATGATTCAAATCAATATAAATATAATTAAATTTGTCGTATCAAGAATTTCAATTTTGATTTCTTAGGCTTAAATTGACAGTTTGTGTAGTTTTTATGTATTTTAATTTTCAATGCACTGACATATATTATGCCCTCTCTTGTAACCAATTACGGCTTATGACTGACCCAAAAGTATCACGCTGTGAGTATGGAGTGTTTTATATCTCGACCTTTGGCCTGTATGAAATATTGGCCGAATGATGTCATGATCTCTGTCAAAATAGTTTAAGGCATTGTCTAATTTCAGACTTCTACTGTGTGAAAAACTTTAAAGAATACTTAACTCTCACCCCTAGTAGTTACTCCCAACTCTTCTGGCACATACAACTCTGATGACTGTTAATTAACTTTTGATCAGACACAGGGTTAGAAAAACCACTTGCCTGCTCGCTATGGACAAGGAAAAAATAAATGTGGCTAGTAGAAATATTATAATATACTGTGGTACTTGCACACTTAATTAAGCCTAGCCAAGTTTGGTGAGTGATTTTTTTTTTATATATTCTTCCAACCCTGATCCGACACCAAATTGAAGTGAAGCCAGTTGTTTGTTTTTAGATTTTATGTGTCCAATAAATGCTAGCCTATAGATGACCAAGTAGAACGTTGTCATGCCAATATAGACAATGTAACCTCTTGTCATTTTACATGACCTCTGGAACTGTCAAGAGGGTAATGCTGAAGTTATAATCTCAGGTTCATCTCCAGGGGTTCTGAGGGAACAGCATGAGATGATGGCAAATGATTTTTTTTTTCTTAACATATGAAGTGCATTTAGTTAAAAATGCCAGTTAAAACTTTAGGAAATGAAGTTAAGTTAAAGATCTATGGACAGGTTTTAAGAACTTAAGCCTAATTTCATGCATCACAATTTTTACAATCATAAAATGATTAGTTCAGGGGTCACTGAACTCCATCGTATATGACAGAGGACTTCAACAGAAACAAAGTGAAAGAAAGTATTAAAAAATCTTATTCAGTTAAGGAGATATTTAAGTTTAAAGTTTGGTATCATTTGTGTAAGAACAAGTGAAATCAGACTAGTTGTGATGTCACAGACTCAGATTCGATTGGTTCACGGGTCACGGAACTCCATCGTATATGAAAGAGTTTCAAAAGAAACAAAATGAAAGAAAGTATTAAAAAATCTTATTCTGTTAAGGAGATATTTGTGTAGAAACGACTGAAATCAGACTAGTTGTGATGTCATAGCCTCAGATTCCTGAAAATCTTTCTATATGTATTCTGTCAGGGAGCTGTAAAACGGCTCCTGATTCTATCATGCCTTTGTCCTGCGATTTTACTGCTTTAAACTACTGGATATGTCAGGAAAGTAGTAAAAAAGAATCTAGTGAGGGTAATTATAATTTACCAGCTGAAGCAAGTTTGAGGAAAAATAATTAAAGTAGTCAAAATATTAAATAGATTTTCTTTGAATTACATTAACAATTCTTAAGGATGTGATGATTAGGGCGCCGACCTTCCAAAGTAAACTTACTACACCTGTGATTTCCTCACAGATAAGAAAGAGCTTTAAACTTGAATATCTCCTTAGCAGAATAAGATTGATGAATGCTTTCTTCACCACTTTGTTTCTTTTAACGTCCTCTTTCACATAAGATGAACTTGCTGGACCGAGTGGTGTAGCCAGACCTAGAATGTTTTTTTGGTTTTTTTGTGGAAAGGGGGGGTGGGGGGGAAGGGCTGGCAAAATTTTAGGAGGCCATGTTTGGTGAAAATTAGCCTTTGTCTATGTTTAATCCGTAAACAATATGAACCACAAGTGTAGACATTTCTACCTGTTTAAGAAGGTTGCCTGAGATAGCATAATCCTGGTTATGAGATAAATTAAATCTTTGTCAGGGGAGTTTTTAAGTAAAAGTGTTCAATCAGAAATAATTATGGTGGATTTGAACATCTGTGTTACAAAGATTTTAGTACCATCACATGCACTACAACAGTGTTCAATTATTCTAGAGGAGACTCACGATTAAATATGCCCTTAATCTTTGGCTGAGTGAATTATAACTTTCTTTTAAGTGGAAAAATACCCTTCTATTTATTCAACTAGATTAACAACACAACTATGCACTTTTCAAAGCACCTTACAAACTGTTCAGATTGTAATAAAACTTATTTTTGTCTGCTGTATCTATAATCCATTTTTCCTAACAAAAGATTTAAAAATAATTTTCTTCAATCTTTGGAAATTGAAAGCGAATGCATCATGCAGAGTCAGCATGTGAAATAAATTATTTGGGTTTTTACTTTCGTCATAGTTTTTTTTTTATTGCTGTAATAAAAGCTTTTCTAGAAAATGCAAGGTTTTCTCTTAAAGTATTGGAATTATTACCAGCAGTAGGACAATCACAAAATTGAGTGTTTTCATGAATAATTAATTGAAGAAAAAAAACTGAAATGGGTTATGTTTTGTGGGTTATGCTGCTATTTTCAACATTTTCATATAATCCGAAGTTTAACATCTAATCATATTCCTTCAAATCTTTTCTCACGCTCAAATCTACTCCACCCATACTCCCCTGTAGACCTACATGGCCCGCTGCTGTAAAATACTCACCATCAACCAGGCATATCCTTAAGTGCCTCTTGAGCACTTCCCTGATAGACATCTCTTACCTGATAGACATCTCTTCCCTGATAGACATCTCTTTCCTGATAGACATCTCTTCCCTGATAGACATCTCTTCCCTGATAGACATCTCTTCCCTGATAGACATCTCTTCCCTGATAGACATCTCTTACCTTATAGACATCTATTCCCTGATAGACATCTCTTCCCTGATAGATATCTATTCCCTGATAGACATCTGTTCCCTGATAGACATCTGTTCCCTGATAGACATCTCTTTCCTGATAGACTTCTTTCCCTGATAGACATCTCTTCCCTGATAGACATCTCTTCCTGATAGACATCTCTTCCCTGATAGACATCTCTTCCATGATAGACATCTCTTCCATGATAGACATCTCTTCCATGATAGACATCTCTTCCATGATAGACATCTCTTCCCTGATAGACATCTCTTCCCTGATAGACATCTCTTCCATGATAGACATCTCTTACCTTATAGACATCTATTCCCTGATAGACATCTCTTCCCTGATAGATATCTATTCCCTGATAGACATCTGTTCCCTGATAGACATCTCTTCCCTGATAGACATCTCTTCCCTGATAGACATCTCTTACCTTATAGACATCCCTTTCCTGATAGACATCTCTTCCCTGATAGACATCTCTTCCCTGATAGACATCTCTTCCCTGATAGACTTATTTCCCTGATAGACATCTCTTCCCTGATAGACATCTCTTCCCTGATAGACATCTCTTTCCTGATAGACATCTCTTCCCTGATAGATATCTAATCCCTGATAGACTTCTTTCCCTGATAGACATCTCTTCCTTGATAGGCATCTCTTCCCTGATAGACATCTCTTCCCTGATAGACATCTCTTCCCTGATTGACATCTCTTCCATAATAGACATCTCTTCCTAAAAGACATCTCTTCCATGATAGACATCTCTTCCATGATTCATTTTTAAACTTTTCAGGTCTATGGATAGGTAACTACATCTTGAGCTATATTGGAAGAAAATGGACCATTTTAGGCATTTTAAATTTTAACGCCTTTTAATAAATTATGCAAATTTTGTTGAAATTTTGTGACATCACAACAAGAAAACCTTTGATTTTCTTGTCTGTTAAATTATTCTATTTTGATCCTTCTCCAATGTCAGTTGAATGGAAAGCAGTTGAACATGACCAAAACGGACCTTGATCAGAATGATTTTAGCCGGTTAAAATAATCTGATTTTTATGCAGTGACTTAAATATAGGACAGAAATTTAAAGGCTTACATTCAAGACTTTGTAAACTGCCATCTCTTTCTTACATGACAACTTTTCTTCAAAAAATTCCTCAAAGTTGGATTAAATAACTCAGAAACTATGAGTGTTTTTGATGTAATTTAAAGACTATTTTGTTCATAATGTAAATGTGTATCTGTTGATTCTAAAATCTCTACCTGTCCATATACCTTTCAATGAAAACTCAGACACCCAAATGTTACATTTTCAACTCAGACTGTGACTGCTCTCAATCTGACACGTTAGTACTCAGTAGACCATTTTGAATGGGGGGGGGGAGGGAGGGGTCAAATAAGATTTACTGATGACGAAAAAATAAATCTCCCTGAGCTGCAAAAAATATTTTACTCCATTTGGAAGGTAAAATCGAGTTCAACTAATAATCAAAATCAGTTTATCAATTGGCTATTTGGCTTCAAACTGTCTTGTTTCATATTCTAAGCTTTTAAATTTTACTGACCTGCTGACCTGATACCAGATTTACTGACTAATACAAAATTTATTGATGAATCTCAAAATTGGCGGGGGGGGGCGTGGCACCATCCATCACCCAGTATTTACGTTCCGGCATCGATCCAAGCAATGTACCAACCAATTATCTATTTTCTCCTCAGTTCGTACCACTATAAGAGGGACACTACAGAGGCTGATACGATAGCTGTGCCATACCTCAAACTTTCCTATGGATCAAGCATTCTTATACCTGGAGGTATCACATGGTAAGTCATCTTGCAGGAGTGTAGCCAGGCTTTTAGATGGGAGAAGGAGGGGGAGAAGGGAGGGATGCAATTTGTGATGGCTTTATTATCTTCCCAATTTTGTCCAAATCAGCAGTCTATTACATTGCTTGGAGGCTAGATTTATCCAAAGAGCAAAATTGAAAAAATGCTTGTTACCATAAAAACTGGACCTTTTAGCATATTTTTTTTGGGAGGGGATTTGTATGACCCAGTAGATCCCCCAGTAGATCCTTCCTGCTACACCCATGTATACAATACACTGAACAATGGAAAACTAGATAACATTTGTAAAATACGTGTTTACAAAAATGTAGAAAATCATATATATATATATTTTTTTTTTCTTCTAAATTGTTTGTCATATTTCAGTTGAAAGTTAAGAGAAAACAAAATCAATTTTACAAACAATTATTGACATCTTGAAATGAGAAATGATGGCTTAAATGACATGGAATTATTTGTTCATGCTCACTGTCATTTTAATATTTCAATTATATTTCAAAATTATATTTTGAAGTTCTTTCTCATAATTTCCTTATAGGTTTTTTGTAATCAACAGTTTACGTGTTAAAAGGGGTAATTCATAGTGCGCTATGTTTTTGACACAGAATAATGCATATAGAGAAGCTGGCCAGAGATTTAGCAATGCACGAGGTCGAAGCCTGGGTACACCCAGCGTCATATCTGCAACCAGCTTCTATGCATTATCCTGTGCTGAAAGTATAGCACACTATGAATTAACCATGTTCTTATATAT
Source organism: Chiridota heheva (assembly GCA_020152595.1). Taxonomy (NCBI): domain Eukaryota; kingdom Metazoa; phylum Echinodermata; class Holothuroidea; order Apodida; family Chiridotidae; genus Chiridota; species Chiridota heheva. The sequence goes on from JAIGNY010002006.1 coordinate 709,655, forward strand.
TAACTTTTTTTAATTAAAAATTGCAATAATTCGGAAAAACATTTGAAAAAATACACATAGATCTTTTGGAATAATTTGTATAAGATCATGACAATATAAACACACGTAGTATTATGGCACGTCGTTTAAAAATATGCACATTGTACATTGCGCGAGAACAATGGAAATTGTGGAAGCACGACCAAAACAGTGTGTGTACATGGTTTGATACGCTCATGCCTTCAGCACAGGATAATGCATGGTCACCTGCAATACATTTTGTCTACTGATTATATATTAATGTATAAAAGCTTAAGGTGTATGAGGTTAAGCAAAGATGATAACCCTAATCAGGGGTGGCAGAGTC
>JAIGNY010002006.1:715000-750000 GCA_020152595.1 Chiridota heheva
GGCATATTGAAAGGACTCTGAAATAATTCTCCGGAGGCGGAGGTATGCGCTCTACAGAGTGCTTACGTTCTAGTCTATGTCTGCACTACCAGAGGGGCTCTTAATTGCTACAAGTTTTGTTTAAAACTTTTCATAGCGTTTCCTCAATCATTTTGTATTTTACATACAAAATTGTCTCATGTATATCTTTGGTTGGAAATTTGCATCAATAAAGAAAATTTAAAAAAATTGTTTAAACCGTATTCGACGTATTAAGCACCCTGCTCTAATAAGCACCCACCCAACATTGACTGATAACTTAATTAAATTGATTAAAAACTTAAAATAAGTTTTGTGACATTATTTTGCATCTGTTGCTCACGATGCTTTTGTGGTGGTTATTTTGGGTCTAGTTCACACAATGCAGGTCAAATAGCACACTGTTTGCTGCAGCCCTGGAGCATTGCTGCTTATCAGGAAGGAACTTGGGCCTAAGGAGTGGTGCAATTTTATTTTTGTAAGTGCGCTGGGCACTTATTACGTTGAATACGGTAACTTTTCTCTTTGAATAATGAAAGTGTTTCATATTTTGCGCTGTACTATTAATGCCTCGTTGAAATTCTGTACTATTGATGGCTCGTTGAAATTCTGTACTATTATTGCTTTGTTTCTATTTACACTCATCAGAATCTTTATTAGATGACCCCACCATCCATGTGACACACTTGGAATACAGTCACCTGCTCGGAGATTGTGCTGCTGTGTTGTCGGATGGCAGAGCGGCAGTTTTAACCACAGAAAATAACAAATTTATACCAAAGGTTTGTTCTTATAATATTTTTGGGAAGTTGTTATCATGAATAACAGATGTGGATATGAAATTGTCAGCTTCATTTAGCTTCTTGAAGAGAGAAAATATTGTAGGAGTGTAAGTATGAGAAGCTCCCACAGGTGTGTTCACCATAACCCAGTCCCAGTATATCTACTATATATATATATATATATATATATATATATATATATATATATATATATATATATATGTATGTATGTATGTATGTATGTATGTATGTATGTATGTATGTATGTATATATATATATATATATATATATATATATATATATATATATATATATATATATATATATATATATATATATATATATATATATATATATATATATATATATGTATGTATGTATGTATGTATGTATGTATGTATGTATGTATGTATATATATATATATATATATATATATATATATATATATATATATATATATATATATATATATATATATATATATATATATATATATATATATATATATATATATATATATATATATATATATATATATATATATATATATATATATATATATATATATATATATATATATATATATATATATATATATATATATATATATATATATATATATATATATATATATATATATATATATTTATATATATATATATATATATATATTTATATGTTAGTATATGGACAGGTAGAGATTTATATTCAGCGGAAAGAGCTGTAATTTCTGAACAGAATAGTCTTTAACCCTTACTCTCCCAGCGTCACGGTGACCGTGACAGTTACGATCCATTTTCCAATTTTTTTCCCAAAATCCTATAGAGCTGCAAATAAGTTCATTCAAACCAGATTGAATAGATCTTTCATAATATGCTTATTTTGTTGGGGGGTTAGATTGAAATTTTTGAGTAAAATCGTTACAAAAAAGTGCATTTTAAAAAAAAACGGCATTTTTTTATTTTTTATTTTGAAAGACGAATGTCATACATGAATATTTTTTCAATTTTTTTTTTTAGGTAAAGTATAAAGATAGTTTGAATTGTTGGTTGCTACACGATTTTTACTTGTACTTGGTCAATGTTTGTGTTTTTTTGGAGAAAATATGCCAAAATTTGTGATTTCGGGCCATTTTGGACCTTTTTTGATCAAAAAATCATAAAAAATGGCCCAAATATTGTATTGGAATTTTTAAAATCTCTACGGATAGAGGGGAAATAGATCGTTCAGACGAACTATTACAATAACAGATGCACCCCCTCTAATTACCTAAAAGGTCTCTGATGATGACGTCAATTTGCGTCTTTTTTTCTTCTTTTTTTTCTTCGCACATTCGACATCACAAAATGGCGAGATACAAGTTACAACGTCGAACGTGCCTTCCGACTCCTATGTTTTCTTCAGAATAATGATGACTCAGAGGGTCGGAAGGTACTTCTGATGAAGAAGATGTACCAGAATTCGACCAGATTGAGGAAGAGGAGAATATAGAGCCTGCTGAGATGGATAGCGATCTGTTCCAAATTACGGAGTTGGTGAGTGTTTTCTTCCAAAAATAGCGAAAGTACTACATTGTAAATGTGTAGTAATAAGATAAGGCTTATAGAATTATAATGATAAATTAGCGGGGATTTTTTGCTTGTTACGAGAAACAAGTAAAAGGGACACTAAAATCACATATAAAAAAAAGGATTTAGGTCCTTTCTATAATAGCCCGGATGAAACAAATGAAAGCTGAACCCCAATAATAACATTTCTAAATGGACTGAAATATATGTATTTCCCAATGGCAAAATTGTAAATTTAGGCCTACTGAAATATGTGTATTCCCAATTTCACAAAATCCAAGTTCCATTATTTCAGGGGCCGAAATCACAATTTTATGGGGGAAAGTGGAGTAGGGGTCCCATGTTAGGGCAAAATACACATGTTAGGGTGCCCCAGGCCCATTTAGAGGAAAATGCTTGTATATAGACCTAGTACCGGTACATTATTTTTATGCCCCATTTTTTGGGACCATGATCCTTTTCCCCTCCCCCTGGCTATGCCACTGTTGTGGTGATGACTAGATCGATAAAACAAAAATTTTGGACCCCTGTATGTACCCCCGGGCTTCCCGGCTGTAAAAGTCTGTCCCCACGGTTACCACAAAATTGTGGGGCAGGTTAGAAACCACAATAACATGTTAGGCGATAACATGTTATGCGTATGCTTGAAGAGGACGAGCCGCCCGCTACTAGAAACCACAATAACATGTTATGCGATAACATGTTATGCGTATGCTTGAAGAGGACGAGCCGCCCGCTACTCCCCAACCCAAGAGGAAGAGGGACAGCCCAGGCCCCTCTTCCAGGCCTTCCGCTGCAGTCTCGCCACCATCACCACTCAAAGAAAATCCCACTGCAGCGGAAAAAGCTGCCTTCAAAACCAGGGAGGAAGAGCGGAACGCTCGGCTGCAGGAGATACAAAGGTCGAAGGTCATCCCTGCAGCCGATAAAGACTATCATCTGTGGGAAGTACTGGTGGAGAATGACCGGGATCGACACGAGGTCTTTGGTAACTGGTTATGGGAAGACCAAACTAAAGTAAGTTGAATAAATATAGTTGCAATTTTTTTTTTTTAATTCTATTTGCAGCAACAAGATATAGCAGAAGACTTTACAAATTTGCATATCATTTGCATAATTTCTTATTTAATTTTTTGCAAATGATGATGTAAACATCTTGTTTTTCTGCAATCTATTAGTTTTGGACATCATAGAAGGGGAAAATGCATTTTTTTTTGGAAAATTTAGTGCCATACACTATTAGATACATCATTCACAGAATCGGGGGATAATTTTTAGGTCAAAATGTACCAAATTTTTCATATTTGCATCATTTTTTCTTCTTCTGATTTCTAAAAATCCATGAGTAGTATCAAATGAAAGGTCTTTCCAAGGACGATTTAGAAATTCTATCCATATTTTTTTGCTATTTAGCCACAAGGCACAAGCGTGTCATAAAGATAGAATGTTTGGAGACCTAATATGCTAATTCAATGACCTAATTTGCATATTTGAGTTCGGAAATATGCACATTTTTGGAAAGTTCAACATGTTAGCTTTCATAAAAGTTGAACTTGTTTTGGTACAAATGGAACAGAAAGTGCTGAAAAAATCCTCTTTCCAAAAATTTCAGAAATAGCTTATTCTATTTTTGGAACCTTGGGAGAGTAAGGGTTAAAGGTATATGGCCAGGTAGCAACCACTTTGCATAAATTGATACACATGCCTTTAATAAACACTCACCACAAACACTTTCTTATAAAACTGATCCCAAAATGTAAAAAATCTGGTTTATGTTTAGGTCTCCAAACATATGCTCATTACATATTGGTTATTTTATGATGTAAGGATAGGACAGTACAACACTAACATTATGTAAAAGTTACAGTGTAACATACAGTAATACTTATGGCCTAATATAACAAGTGGAGTTCGCCAATCATAAAGAACTAATGGATTGGAACTTGAGTCGATATTTCCTCTTTATCCACAAGAAAAAATCCACAAAATAATAAGCATATCACTAATTAAGTGATATTCTTATGTCTGATTCAATTAAACATGTTTTGGAGTAGCCTAGGTCAATATGATGCAGTAACACAATGAAAGTTATGCATTGTAGGCCATGCTGTGTCCTTATACTTACGTCACATGCTCTTTAATAGTGGAAGTCCAGCCGTTTCTTGTGGCTTAATTTTTGGTTCCGATGCTAACAGCATAAGGAACCTATGCTGACATGTGTATGTGAATGTATGTGTGTCTGTAATAGCAAGCACAATATTTTAAGAACAATACACTGGATTCCTATCCTATTTGGTACACACATAGCCCTTGGTCTGTACATGTGCCTTAATGTCTTTGGTGGTGATATCATACATATTAATGAGTAGGCAGGGCTGAATATAAACATCTTGAAATGCTCTAAATTAATTTGATAATCACATGTTTGTTTAATTGTTTCATATTTGTTATAATAATGATTTTAGCTAGTGTGTATGTACATTGTATAAAAACATTGACTTTCGTTGATATGCGAAGTGGGCGGGGCTTTATATTATTTTGCAAACAAAAAGCTTGTAGACATGATATCTTTAGAACCATGAACTGGATTCACATCATGTGTGGTACACAGATAGCCTATTGTCTGCAGATGTGCCCTATTGTTTTTGGGTAATCATGCAAATTAATAAGTGGGTGGGCCTTAAAGTGACAATTTTGAAAATGTGATAAATAAGCCAACTTTGTCTGTTTTGCATCATACTGGGCATGATAGTATTGGTTATTGTGTAAATGCTTATGTTATTAACAGACGTCATTAATATGCATGGTAGGCAGGGCTTAATGCGAAAGTGCTAAATGATGTAAACACCATATCTCATGAATGGTATATTGGATATATTTCATAAGTGGTACACAGATGTGTTATGGTCATATGTTCATATATTTATGATCATATGGTCATAATGTTGTGGTAGTGATGTCATGAATGTTAATGAGTAGGCGGGGCTTACTGACATTCTTGAAAATATAAATGAGCAACCATGTTTGCATCATACTTGCAACAATAATGTTAATTATTGTGCAAATGCTAATGTTGTCAACATTTTTATTGATCTGCATGGTGGATGTGGCTTATGAATAAATATGGATTAAATATTTCATGATATGCAATGATGACATGACAGTTGATACAAAACTTGCAAATCAATCAGCTGATGAAAAAGAAGCATCGGAACCACAAAACCTTTTTGGTTCTTGTTCACTTTTTTGCAAATATCTCAGAAACGACTGGAAATTTTGATGTATGTTCATGAAATGTTCAGAATATTAAAAGGAACATACTTATGGCAAAATCTCTACCTGTCCATATACCTTTAGTGAAATGTTCAGAATATTAAAAGGAACATATTCATGGCAAAATCTCTACTTGTCCATATACCTTTAATGAAATGTTTAGAATAGTAAAAGGAACATATTGATGGCAAAATCTCTACCTGTCCATATACCTTTAATCAAATGTTCAGAATATTAAAAGGGACATATTGATGGCAAAATCTCTACCTGTTCATATACCTCTAATAAAATGTTCAGAATATTAAAAAGGACATATTGAGGGCAAAATCTCTACCTGTCCATATACCTTTAAGTACACCAAAAGCACCTATGCTTAATGGCAATGTTTGGAAAAGTTAGATTTTAATTGAGAGTATTATGGAGTCCTATAACATTGCTCACATTCAAATAGCATTGGTGAAGGATTAAAAACAATAGATTGTTAGCATAATGAGATTTGTGGGTTTGCTCTTTGTGATATGTGATATCACAAATTTAATTACAAATTTGTATAAATTTGTATAATTAAATTCAAATTAGTTTAAATTGGTCAATGTTTTACGAATTGAAATGAACTTTTATGCTATTTTCATGGTTTGTAGCTTGTTTTCTCCCAATAAAGATCAAGCTGTTGCTATCTCCATATGTCTATGGTTTCACATGTGCATTTTATTTTAAAACTGGAAAACACTATAATGATCGTGTTTTAAATGCCAACATATATGACAGAACCAAGACTGAGTCTCTTATCCACTGTGTAAGGAATTGTCAACTGAGATTCTTGGGACACATCCTTCGTCTCCCAGAGGAGAAGCCTGCTAGAAGATATGCTCTCTACATTCCAACTCATGGCAAAAGAAGACTGGGATGTCCACGCACCTCTTATGTTACCTATATTCAACGTATTTTAGGGTATGATGAAGACATTCAAGCAGAACAGATAGCCACACTTGCCAAAGTTTGCTGTGCATGGAGAAATCTTGTGGTGATGATGATGATGATGATGATGATGATGGTGGTGGTGGTAATGATGATGGTGATGATGATGATGATGGTGATGGTGATGGTGATGGTGATGATGATGGTGGTGGTGGTGACGGCAGCGGTGGCAGATGAAATATGAAAAGGATTTCTTACTGATTTGTCTGTTTTGCTACATTACATTGCATTCATTAAAATGAATATTATTTTCTTTGACATAATTTTGACCTGTTTGTAATTCATTCTTCACCTCAGAATGTGCATGCAGTGTGGGCACCAGATGTACCTAATGCTACCTGTGTCGCAATTAACAACAAATTCAGACTCATAGCCTATGGACTAAGAAAGTAAGTCATATAGACCATTTCAGACTGATTTTAGCCGAATGGTTTGTCAGGGTTTTCCACCAATCAACTGGTGTTCACTAACCAATCAGCTCTAGTTGGTGAAAGAAAAGTTGTAAACAACAATGCATGCACATTTCACAATCATGTATAAGTTTAACTGACCTATTATTTCATACATTTGACCCCATAACCTGCGTAAATTGTGAAGATGGCCAAGAATACCCCAGTATTTGATTGGGCGAATAGATTCCCCCAGTATTTGATTTGGTGATAAAATTCCCCCAGTATTTGATTGGGCGATAAGATTCCCCCAGTGTTTGATTGGGCGATAAGATTCCCCCAGTGTTTGATTGGGCGATAAGATTCCTCCAGTGTTTGATTGGGCGATAAGATTCCCCCAGTATATAATTGGGCGATAAGATTCCCCCAGTATTTGATTGGGCGATAAGATTTCCCCAGTATTTGATTGGGCGATAAGATTCCCCCAGTATATGATTGGGCGAGAAGATTCCCCCAGTATTTGATTGGGTGTATGATTCCCTCAGTATTTGATTGGGTGTAAGATTCCCCCAGTATTTGATTGGGTGATAAGATTCCCCCAGTATTTCATTGGGTGATAAGACTCCCCTAGTATTTGATTGGGTGTAAGATTCCCCCAGTATTTGATTGGGTGTAAGATTCCCCCAGTATTTGATTGGGTGATAAGATTCCCCCAGTATTTCATTGGGCGATAAGATTCCCCTAGTATTTGATTGGGCAATAAGATTCCCCCAGTATTTGATTGGGCAATAAGATTCCCCCAGTATTTCATTGGGTGATAAGATTCCCCCAGTATTTGATTGGGCGATAAGATTCCCCCTGTATATATATGATTAACCAATTATGGACTAATGAATTTTGGCCATTAGACATTATATAAATTAATTTTCCGGAAATTGCCATTCCAGATTTCAAATGGTTTACAACTATCAGGTTAAAGGAAGACTACAGCTTAGGATATTTCTTGTTAGGCTGTGTTTGGTGCACATCCAGTACCATATTATAAATGAAATATTAGTGGCATGGGTAGCCATAACAAGAAGCATAGATAACTTGTCATACTTTATTGTTTTCCTTTCAGAGGAGGAAATAAATCAAACAGACAAAGGTTAAAATATATTGGTAGCAGTAAATATTTCGAGTAGTTTGATAAAATTTCATCCTAGTGGGTGATTGTTTTTCTTCAATTGGATAACATTTTGGTCACAGATTGTTAAAAATACACTGATTCCTGGAAGTAAAATATCAAAAGGATGGACAAGTGATAACAGAACATGCATAATCAGTCACGTTTTAAACATGCTGAGCATTTAAAGCTTAAGCAGCAAAAGCAACACACACAAAATTTAATCCATATCCAATCATCAGTTCTTGAGATATCTTGATGACAGACAAACAAACAGAGCAAAAACATGTCCCCACTCCTCATTTTCACCCTTCCCCTGTTCCAATGTCTCAAATTTTAACCACTTCTTCCTTAAGCAGTAAAAAAAACCACACACAAAATTGTGTCCAAATCCAATCATCAGTACTTGAGATTGACTTGGTGACAGACAAACAAACACAGGCGAAAATATAACTTCCATCCAACTTCGTTGGCGAAGGTAACAAACAAGATTGTGGGGTAAGAAGGGTTAGTCACCCCATTAAAAGCCCAAACTAACACCACCACCACCAAAGAAAAATACACAATATCAAAGATGCCCAGAGGTAGTAAATAATGTATCAATGTTGACTTTGAAATTGTGAACAGAATTGGAGCGAACCACCCACTCAGCCAAACCATTTTACCCATTAACAACTCACCGTGAGAACTCTTTGGTCAACTTCAAACTGTTACCGTAGCTCAACAGAGCATGTCTTTAAAGTTTCCAAGATATATGTGCGTAACTTAAAAGTAACTAGCAGTGACATACTAATATAAAGAAAAGAAAATGTGTGGACACAAAACTAAACTAGGAAAGCATTTAAGTACACTTTCAGGACACTCTTAACATTAGCTAGTCTTTGAATACTGAAAGTTGATGAAATATTGATGTATGCTAATTGCTTCCATTTGTATGTATTTGCAGTGGCCAAGGAATTGTGTTCAGTCTGGACGAGATCACTGGTGCCCTTCTTGTTTCTCACCGATTAACGTTATCCACCAGCGACTATCCAGGTTTGTTTTGTCTTTCTGTGAATAAGAAGACCTCCATGATCTAGCGGTCATAGCATTAGCTTGGCACTCTAGAGCTTCCAGGTTCAATTCCTGGTGGGTTTTCATGAAACCAGTGCATCATGTCTGAGTGTGAAGCTTTATACTAAGATGCACATCCTACATCCAAGGATTTCAAGGCAAAACAAAATTACAAATGGCCGTGGACATCTCTATATAACCTTAGCTTTTGAGAAAGGGATGTAATATAATATAAATTAATATATTTTAATATAATTTTAATATATAATGTAATAAAAACTTTGATTTAGTCAAAGCCCATCATCTTCCTTCTACAACCATATTTAGTCCTCCTCTCCCACCCCCTCTCTCTACTTTGTTTATTACACTCATGCACCTCTTTCGATCCCAGCTCTCTTTCTTTTAGTTCTCGTTTTCTCTCAATCTTCCCCTGTTTTCTTTACTTCCTACCTCTGGAATGAACTAACCTCTCAGGCACAATTAGATCCTCATCTTTCTTCTACAACCATATGTAGTCCTCCTCTCTCATCCCCCTCTCCCTACTTTGTTTTTTCACCCATGCACCCCCTCTTTCGATCCCAGCTCTCTTTTAGTTCTCATGTTGCTCTCAATCTCCCCATGTTTACTATCCTTCCTACCTTTGTAATGACCTAACCTCTCAGGCACAATTAGATCCTCATCTTTTTTCTACAAGCATATTTAGTCCTCCTCTCCCAGCCCCCTCTCTACTTTGTTTTTTTCACCCATGCACCTCCTCTTTTGATCCCAGCTCTCCGACTTTTAGTTCTCGTGTTTCTCTCAATCTCCCCCTGTTTTCTTTACTTCCTACCTCTGGAATGACCTAAGCTCCCAGGCACAATTATATCCTCATCTTTTTTCTACAAGCATATTTAGTCCTCCTCTCCCACCCCACCCTCCCCCCCTCCCTTCCTTCTTCACTCTACTTTTTTTTCTTCACCCATGCACCTCTTCTTTCGATCCTAGCTCTTCTTTTAGTTCTCGTGTTTCTCTCAATCTTTCCTGTTTTCTTTCCTTCCTACCTCTGGAATGACCTAGCCTCTCGGGCACAATTAGATCCTCATCTTTCTTCTACAACCATATTTAGTCCTCTCCCAGCCCCCTCTCTCTACTTTGTTTTTTCCAGCCATGCACCTCCTCTTTCGATCCCAGCTCTCCTTCTTTTAGTTCTCGTGTTTCTCTCAATCTCCCCCTGTTTTCTCTCCTTCCAACCTCTGAAATGATCTAACCTCTCAGGCACAATTAGATCCTCGCTCTCATGGTGCCGTTTAGCCCTCATCAAACAAACAAACAAACATCTTTTTAGTCTGTGACCTTTGCTTTCCGATGTACTGACTGAAATCTTGTCAAACAATCAAGCAATGGAATTATAACAATTAAATGAAACTTCAGAGAAATAAAATTTGATTAGAGATCTACCGACTTATGTGACTACCAAAGAATTATCTGAGGTGTTTAGATTGTGCAAGAATGAGCAATCCTTAGAAAGGTTAGTTCTGTTGTAATAGCTGTGCAATACATTTTCTTCCATTTCAATAACTTTTTTTCCAGGTTAACAATTACAACATACACACATATACATTGAGTGAAGTAAGATACATTTTGCAAAATACATACCGATTAATTAGAGTTAAGTGAGATTGTAAGTTTATGCAGAAGAAACACTAAATGATTACGTGCAGTCATCTCGATGTCCAACAGCAGCAGAAAGAGCAACCTTTCCTCAACACTTATCTCATACAATTCCTGAGTATTTATGCGAATGAAGAGGTAGAATTTATAATTATTAGCTTAGAATCCACCTAAAAAGAGGCAACAAATGAATGAAAGGAATATCCCCATGATTTTTCGTAACCTTGCATAAAAAAGATACAATTTTTAGAAACAATTTAGTACAAAAATCATGTTGATATGCTATTCCTACCAGGAGATATTCAAATTTTAAGGTTCACAAAAAATGCCAATAAACGAATAGGAAAAAGCTCAGTATGACATCACAGCAACACATTCTCCCACAAAGTTGATGTATTTCATTCAAATCTATCATCTTTTTTTATGAGTGAAACTTGTTAGAAAAATAGTTTTATGAAAGTTAGGTGTTTATATACATTGCCAAATATACCCTACTTCAAGAACTTTTGGAAATTGTTTCTAATTCTACAGAAACAACCAATTAACTGTCAAGGAAATACATAAGCATTTGCAATGGAATTATCTTCATGATATCATCAAACACGAAATCATCATACTGTACAAAAACTTTAAAGTGCAATTGGGAAATCTTTAAAAATTCATATCTCCTGAATGGCATATGATATCAACCTGATTTGTGTACCAAATTGGCTCTTAAAATATGCTTTTTCAAATACATTTTACAAAAAAGCATGGGAATATTACAAAAAACCATGGGAATATTACAAAACACCATGGAAATATTACCAAAAAAATTATGAGAATATTCCCCAAAAACATGGGGATATTACCCCCCAAAAATATGGGAATAATACAGAAAAAACATGGGAAAATTACAAAATACATGAGAATATTACAAAAAACATGAGAATATTACCAAGAAACCATGGAAACATTACCAAAAAACCATGGGAATATTACAAAAAAAACCTGGGAATACTACCAAAAATCCATGGGAATATTACCCCAAAAAAACATGAGAAAATTACAACCAAAAAACCATGGGAAAATTACAAAAAATCATGGACAAATTACAAAAAACCATGGGAATATTAAAAAACCATGGGAATTTTCCTTTAAAGACTTTGATGTTACTTTCTTTCTCCTTATTGAACCAGATCTTCCCAGATAAACTTGGCCACAATAAGGTTGAATATGGAATAAGTATTAGTGACAAAAGAAGTCAGTATTACATTTTGCATAGTACTATTTCTATTGACATGTGTATATGATATAAGTATACTAAGGAAAAATTCCTTTTCTTAACTTAAAGTGGTTCTAAATGGTGATGAAATAATTTTGTATGACTGGCTATTATTGCTGATTGTCTGTTAACGTTGCAGAAGGATGTCGAGGAGCAGGTGCCGTTACTGGAATCAAATGGACTCCCGAGGGCAGTGTACTCATCCTGACGTGGAAATACGGAGGATTCTCCCTCTGGAGCGTCTTTGGGAGTTTATTGATGAGCACGTTAGGAAGTGATTACAGGTTTGTAGGACGTTTTCTTTCTGCATGGTCTGTTCATCATGATGGTGGTACTTGACCAGTAATTAGGGTCTTTTCCAAAGAGGCAGGATCACCACAGTGAGACAATTATGTAAAGAATAATAACATTACAATTATACCTAATTTTAATCCATTGAATAGCTGGTTTGAGCCTAGCTAAAAAAAAAAAAAAAAAAGCTTATAAGAGTAGGTTTAAATCTTTTGCCATAAAGACAACCAAAAATGGGGTTACAAGCTATTCCTGCTATGGTATTGTGTTGGTGAAAAGGATGTATTAAAACATGTGTTTAGGTGATACATCATTATGGTAAAGGGGCTCAACCGTTACATTTACCAGGAGAACCATCATAGTAATTCACTTCACTCAACTAGTACTAATATCCCATTGATTGTCTCCATATCAAACATCCCGGGTATCATCTCTCATCAAATAAATCCATCACCAGCTTCTCTTAATTCTCTCACCTATATCCTCAACTTTACACATCAAGATGTTAAACATCATTAGACACCACCTCATATACCAATTCCCCCATTCCCCTCATCCACCAATTCCCCCATTCCTCCTCCCCCTCATCACCTCCCCATTATCCCCCACCAATCACCCCTTCCCCTCACCATCCCCTGCCCCTCATCCACTGCCCCTCATCCCCTCCCCCTCATCCCCTCCCCTCATCCCCTCCCCTCATCCCTCTCCTCATCCCCTCTCCCTCATCCCCACCCCCACCCCTCCCCTCACCCTTCCCCTCATACCCCCACCCCTACCCCTACCCCTCATCCCCCTCATCCCCTCCCCTCATCCCCTCCCCATCATTCCCTCCCCTCATCCCCTCCCCATCATCCCCTCCCTCTCATCCCCTCCCCTCATTCTACCATTCTACAACAAACATTGCCACTTAATCCCGCTTCCAATTCAATCTCTCTGGCACAATTTGATCATCACTTTTGAGGTGTTGTTAAACCCACCAACCAGCAAACCATCCTATTCTAAAAATAAAGTATATGGAAATATTACCAATGTAACATTAGGAGCCGTCAATTGTTTCCTTTCTTTCAATTTTTAAATCTTTTTTTCATTTTACAGAACAAACTACCATGGGAAGGGATCGGTTTCATTGTACATACAGTCTATGGTAAGCATCGCTCTATCAGCGTTTTTTAGGAATAGTCGGAGGTCAAAGGTTTCAATAGTATGAGTATTCAGAGAAAAACTTTATCATTAATACAGGAAAAAAAAACAATTCATCAAAGTTAAATTTTGGTTTAAACTGATGTTTGTAAACTTGGCTCATTAAAGTTTAATTTTGGTGTAAACTGATGTTTGAAAACTTGATTCATTAAAGGTAATATTTTGGTGTAAACTGATGTTTGTAAACTTGATTCATTAAAGGTAATATTTTGGTGTAAACTGATGTTTGTAAACTTGGTTCATTAAGATTGATATTTAGGTTTGAACTAATATTTGTAAACTTGGCTCATTAAAGTTAATTTTTGGTTTAAACTGGTGTTTGTAAACTGGATTCATTAATGTTAATTTTTGGTGTAAACTGATGTTTGTATACTTGGTTCATTTAAATTGATTTTTGGTTTTAACTGATGTTTGTAAACTTGGTTCCTTAAATTAAATTTTTGGTTTGAACTGATGTTTGTTAAATTGATTCATTAAAGATAGTTTTTGGTTTAAACTGGTGTTTGTAAACTTGGATCGTTTTTCATTTAAAGAATAGTTTTTGGTTTAAACTGATATTTGTAAACTTGGATCATTAAACTTAGTTTTGGTTTAAACTGATGTTTGTAAATTTGGATCATTAAGAAGTTAAATTTTGGTTAAGTGAATGTTTGGTTTAAACTGATGTTTGTAAACTTGGTTCATTAAAGTCAAATTTTGGTAAAGTTAATGTTTGGTTTAAACTGATATTTGTAAACTTGGATCATTAAAGTTAGTTTTTGGTTTAAACTGATGTTTGTAAATTTGGATCATTAAAGTTAAATTTTGGTAAAGTTAAATTTTAGTTTAAACTGATGTTTGTAAACTTGGTTCATTTAAGGTAATTTTTGGTTTGAACTGATGTTTGTTAACTTGGTTTATTAGCATTCATTTTTGGTGTAAACTGATAGTTGTAAACCTGGATCATTAACGTTAATTTTTGGTTTGAACTGATGTTTTGTAAACTTGGTTCATTAAAGTTAATTTTTAGTTTGAAGTGATGTTTGTTAACTTGATTATTTAAAGATAGTTTTTGGTTTAAACTGATATTTGTTAACTTGGATCATTAAATTTAGTTTTTGGTGTAAACTGATATTTGTAAACTTGGATCATTAACGTTAATTTTTTGTTTGAACTGATGTTTGTTAACTTGATTCATTTAAAGATAGTTTTTGGTGTAAACTGATATTTGTAAACTTGAGTCATTAAAGTTAATTTTGAGTTTGAACTAATGTTTGTAAACTTGGTTGATTTGCATTCATTTTTCGTTTAAACTGATGTTTGTAACTTGGTTCATTAAAGGTATATTTTGGTTTGAACTGATGTTTGTAAATGTGGGTCAATAAAGTTAATATTTTGGTTTAAAGTGATGTTTGTAAACTTGGTTCATTAAAGTTAATTTTTGGTTTAAATTGATGTTTGTAAACTTGGTTCATTAAAGTTAATTTTTGGTTTAAACTGATGTTTGTAAACTTGGTTCATTAAAGTTAATTTTGGTTTAAACTGATGTTTGTAAACTTGGTTCATTAAAGTTAATATTTTGGTTTGAACTGATGTTAATAAACTTCGTTCATTCAAGTTAATATGTTGGTTTGTACTGATGTTTGTAAACTTGGTTCATTAAAGTTAATTTTTGGTTTAAACTGATGTTTGTTAACTTGATTCATGAGCATTGATTTTTGGTTTAAACTGATGTTTGTAAACTTGGTTCATTTAAGTTAATTTTTGGTTTAAACTGATGTTTGTAAACTTGGTTCATTTAAGTTAATTTTTGGTTGAAACTGATGTTTGTAAACTTGATGCATTAACATTCATTTTTGGTTTAAACTGATGTTTGTTAACTTGATTATTTAAAGATAGTTTTTGGTTTAAACTGATATTTGTTAACTTGGATCATTAAAATTACTTTTTGGTGTAAACTGATATTTGTAAACTTGGATCATTAAAGTTAATTTTTGTTTGAACTGATGTTTTGTAAACTTGGTTCATTAAAGTTAATTTTTAGTTTGAAGTGATGTTTGTTAACTTGATTATTTAAAGATAGGTTTTGGTTTAAACTGATATTTGTTAACTTGGATCATTAAAGTTAGTTTTTGGTGTAAACTGATGTTTATAAACTTGGTTTATTAAAGTTAATATTTGGGTTTGAACTGATGTTAATAAACTTGGTTCATTAAAGTTAATGTGTTGGTTTGAACTGATGTTTGTAAACTTGGTTCATTAAAGGTAATTTTTGGTTTAAACTGATGTTTGTTAACTTGATTTATGAGCATTAATTTTTGGTTTAAACTGATGTTTGTAAACTTGGATCATTAAAGTTGATTTTTGGTTTAAACTGATGTTTGTAAACTTGGTTCATTAAAGTTAATTTTTGGTTTAAACTGATGTTTGTAAACTTGGTTCATTAAAGTTAATTTTTGGTTTAAACTGATGTTTGTATACTTGGTTCATTAAAGTTAATTTTTGGTATAAACTTATGTTTGTAAACTTGGTGCATTAACATTCATTTTTGGGTTGAACTGATGTTTGTAAACTTGGTTCATTAAAGTTAGTTTTTGGTTTAAACGGATGTTTGTAAAGTTGAACTGACAAAAAGTTGAATGAAAATGATGTGATTCTTAAAGTGGAATAAATGCACAATTTTATTTTGTCAAAATGTTTAAGTGGTCAGTTTGAACATTGATGATTTGAGATGCTGTTGCATTTTGGACAAAAAATGATTGTTTTGTGATTTCACAGAAATCATAACATGTCAAGAGATTTGTAATCATTGTTGATGTACATTTAGAGTCGATCTAAAACAAAGTTTTACTTAAGTGTTAAGGCCGTTACACACTGAACGCGAGGGGCGAGCTATTTTTTTATACAAAATTGAATAAAACAAAGGAAAAGGAATATTTTGACCTTTTGTTTTCAGAGAAGCATTGTCATCGCATGGCTATTTAGATGATAACTGAAAATTGATTGAAAGGGTGTTTATATGCCCATTAAAGAAAAATTCACGTCGCAACAGAAAATTGTGCCCCACTATAGCAAATTTCTCCACAGTTTGAACAAAAAAGCATTTCTAACAAATTTTCCAGTATCATCGGAAAGCCTCAATTGTAAACTTCATTGTGTGTAAGCAAAAAGTTAAAGCATCTTATAATATTTGTTTCCTGTATGATTATCTAAAAAATTGCTTGCCGCATCGTATTCCGTGTGTGACGACCTTTAGTCATGTTTGTCTTGCACGACAGATGACAAAAAGACAAGTCCCAAGTTGCCTGTAATTTATTTTTTAGGCATTCAATGTGATTCGCTTAATATTTTATATTTCTCTTCCCCCAAATTAGGAATGGGGGCTTGAGGGGTACACGCTATGGTTAACGACAGTTCCTAAGAAGCGTGAATCAGATGACCTGACGAAGGTGCCAGAGGAGGAAGCACCGGGAGCATACACGGGACATCTCCTCCAAATTTCATTCGTGAAGAGTGCCCTCACCACGAACCCTTGTATGGTATGTTATTACAAGTCATATCCTTTCCTAAGATGCTTATTCTCAGTTTCCATCCCTAGCATATTTTTTACTCATTTGCTGCTGATTAAAATGAAGCAAGTGGATTGCAATGTCTTGCTGAAGGGATCAACTTGGGATTCGAACCCTGTATTTTTTAATGTGACTTTGACTCTGTAACTACTGTACTCACCAGCTTACATGTCTTATTTTCATGTAACACTCATATTAAGCAAATCCTTATGCTTGGTTCTCTCTGGAACTTCCATAAGAAATTTCTGTCCAATGATGGTTCTAGTCAATATTTGAACAGCATCTAATCTCAGTTTTACATCCTCTTTGTTCTTCCTACTTTGCTTCACCTCTCCGAATAAAATAGCCCACTACACCAATATCACACTTAAACTTTTCTCGTACAAACTAACCTGTCAGTTTCTCACACCACACCTTTCCTTTCCAACCCCTGACTCAAACTGTCAAAGTGCTGTCCATCCAATCAACATACCTACCAACCCAACTAATTTTATCCTCAGTTGACTGACTGCTGTATTCCACTTAATAACATCTCTTCCTAACTCTTAACACCCTAACTTTCCTTTTAACACCCTACCTTTCCTTGGTAACACTCCAATTTTCCTTGCTAGCACCCTAACTTTCATTGCTAACCCCCCTAACTTTCCTTGCTAACCCCCTAACTTTTTTTTTCTACCACCCTAACTTTCATTTCTAACCCTTAACCATCCTTTCTAACACCCTATCCTTCCTTGCTTACACCCTAACTTTCTTTTTAATACCAAAAATTTCCTTGCTAACATCCTAAGTTCCTTTCTAATACTCTAGCTTTCCTTTCTAGCACCCTAACTTTCCTTTCTAACACCCTAACTTTCCTTTTTAACACTCTAACTTTTCCTTCTAACACCCTAACCTTCCTTACTAACACCCTAACTCTCTTTCTAATACCCTAACCTTTTTTGCTAAACACTCTTAACTTTTCTTTCTAACACTCAAGCTTTCCTTTCTAGCACCCTAACTTTCCTTTCTAACATCCTAGCCTTCCTTTTTAACACTCTAACTTTCCTTCTAACACCCTAACTTTCTTTCTAACACCCTAATTTTTTTTCTAATACCCTAACATTTTTTGCTAAACACCCTAACTTTCCTTTCTAACACTCAAGCTTTCCTTTCTAGCACCCTAACTTTCCTTTCTAACACCCTAACCTTTTTTTTAACAACCTAACTTTCCCTTCTAATACCCTAACCTTCCTTTTAACACAAGCTCTATAATTCTCTAAGTGCCATCAATCCAATAACCAACCAACTTGATTCAGCACATAAAATACAAGGAGAAGTTCCTATAAGAATTATTTTTCATCCTACATTTCTCCTCTCTTCAGACCAATCATGAGCACCTATTCCTTCTAGGGGAGGAGAAACTTTACTTGAATTCTGGAGACTCCTTGATTCAGACAGATAACGAGGATACGGTTGATGGCAAAAGCCCTACAAGACAAACGTTCACGCCCAGTTCATTTGGTGGGTCTTCAAAATGAGATTTTAGTTGTTCATTTTTGCTAATAAGTATGGATGAGGCAGGATGGAAAACATTAAATAATGAAGCTTAATTATTTTTTGAGATATATCGGATCATATTTTGATGATTTATAAGTTTGTAGAATGTGGTGTCTATACATTGCCAATCATCAGAATGAAAAGAAAAATCATTAAATGCTTTTTTAAAGTCATCAAAAGTAAAAAAAGAAGTTGTTGCCAAATATTATACACACCTTGTGCTTTGTGGCAAAAAGCAAATGTTGCATAGAGCATCAACGCAAGCTATTAATGTTAACTTGCAAGATAAATGATGCATTGCTACTCATAAAGGATACAGAGCTAAGCTTGCACAGTTTCTCTGACGGAAACCGGTTGGTTTCTGAAACAAAAAACAGATTTTAACCAGAAAACCGGTTTTTTACCCGTAATGTAAACAAACTATATGAACACTTCAACAAAGTACATTACAGTAACTATAACTGCACTGTTATATGATAGCAGCTAACGATGTTTGTATCACAGTATTTTCTGTAAATAATGCTGAAAATGATAATGGAGGCATTGGTAAATAAAATGTATTCATACACTCTAATGCTATTTATGTATAAAGTGATTTTATTACCCCATTTGGTCCTCAAAATGATGCCAATTTTACCCCTTTTTTTATCGACTAGGTCCGACAGGCTTAAAACAGTTCCCGATGTCCCAAGCTAGTCATATTAAAAAGTTGTGAAAAAGGCTGTGTTGAAAGGCCATCTATATGCCCTTATTTGTTTGTGATTTCTAATTCATGGTTATGAGTACAATTTTCTTTCATGTCAAAAGAACAGAACTTTGTCGGATTGTTGTAAAACATACAAATTAAGCCCCCCAAATGCATCATCTTATGATGCAATGCTAGCAATCGTATTACTTGATCACACAGTACAATGGGTTGCTGATTTGCATATACAGCGGGACAAATCATACAGTTCATATTCCACTCACTTGATACTTAACATTTCTTTGAAACATTAACCATGGCCAGGATGCCATGCATCTATTTAAAAAAAAATATTTAGTTAATCAAAAAACTCATAAATCATGCACATCTCTGTTAATTGTCAAGTTCAATAATCATTCTTGTTATGGTTTTACTTTAAATTGGCCGCTTGTGCATCGCAGTGGCTTTTTCTATTATTCTTAAGCCACCAAAGGTTCCCGCTTTATAGCCTTATATGGAATTCGGCCTTCTTCAATTATGCTATAAAATTGCGTAAACAGGAGTGTAATAACGCAGAAAAGAAATTGCCCGCTAAATGAAAAATAGTGTCTCACTCTCACATATTTTCTTCATCAAAATGAAAAAATAAAATTGTATTTCCTCCAATCTTTATACGATACGTAATTTAAAATACATCATCAAAAATTAAATTAAAGTAGTTTGTATTCTGTCGAAAACTGGACCTTGTTTCAGCAAGGACCTATGAACACATTTTCTTTTTAACACACATGCCACGCACCCAAGCAAAAGCAATTCTTCGGCACTCTGAAGATAAGATTTAGCTCAACATTGATTTGAAACATTTAAACTTGATAAGCAATATTTTTTGTCACTCGTTTAGAATCGTGTAAAACGTCAAAAAATATCTGTATTTGAACATTCGTTTTGTACTTTCTACTTGTGGAACAATATGCAGAGCGGGATGCAGAGATAATATTATTAATTTATGCATACCAACAGGCTATTATGTAGAGTGTCTGCAAAAAAAAAATATGAACTAGCTCCACTTCGAACCAATGAAATCATTTGAGTTTACACATGAAAATGAGTTCGGGGAAGGGATGCAATTTTTTTGAGGGGATGAATGGTCATTTTCTTTTGCAATCTCATTGTGAATCATACCAGCTTCCTGGTAAGTGATACAGATAGCACGGGGATAATTTGTTTTCGTCTTGCAATCGTTTTGCATAATGATCTTGCAATTCTCTCCTCTAAAGCATGCAATATTTATAGTGACGGTTTTTCCCAGCAGAAAGCTAGATTCAAACTCAAAAAAGCTTTCGAAAGTTGATGAAAGTTCTGAAATATGATACACAACACTTATAAAAACCCATTCATTAATCACGTTGCTATGACAACACATTAACCCAGGGCCACGCATAGAAGTTTCATTTGTATCCAGTGGCCATTGAGCGGGGTGAAAGGACAAAATTGTGTTGTGATTTGTATTTCAGCGAAGTACAGTACAAGTATTGGGCCATGGCAGTAAGTAAGGTGGGGTTGATTGTGAATGATTGGTCTCATACTACTTTGCTATATTTCTATCTGGATTTATAATGGATGACCAAGTATTTTGAAAGACAGAAGGACTCGGGAGAGAATGGTTATGATTTCAAATTAAAGGGAATTGAAGGTACAGTTGTTTTGGTCAGGGAAAGAAGATGCAAAGACATCATTGAACCTGTTAGTACAGGTACATTATGACTGTTTATTTTCGAACATTCTAAATCATATTTATTGATTTATTCTGCATAAATATCAGATATTTTCACAAATATATTAAAAGATACTACAAAATGTATGTTGACACAAAGCATAAACTATTTTTTTATTGAATTAAACCAATTTTTACCATCTTTTGATTTTTTTTTACAGTGATTAGTTTTTTTTTGGTACTTCTGGTTTTTCAATTTTTTTAATGTAAACTATGAATCAGACCGAAACCGCAGTTTCGCGAACCGATTTGACTTAAGAAACCGGTAGACTGTACAAGCTTACGCAGAGCGGCAAATAAAGGATGCAGAGCTGCACGTAAAATGCGCAGAGCTGCACGCAATGACTCGGAGATACACATAATGGACACAGAGGTGTACACAAGTCAGACCACTGATTGTTGCGGCTATTAAGATAAAAGCAAAGCCATCCTCATCTGCCCATGTTTCTTCGTCTTGTAGTGCCCGACCAGTTGGTATCAGTCCCTGCGATCCTGTTTTTGTCAACCTAATGTGTCAGTTACTAAGGTGCTATGGAAAATTAGACATGACATTGGTATCGAGAGTATCATTGGTACGTTTCCAGTGTAAAGAGGGAGTGGATTTATTTTTTGTGATAGCCTGTCGTACACTTTAGGCTTGCGAGTTCTGAGAGAGACTTATGTTTCTTCATTCTGTAGAAAATCTATATTGGTGAGGAGTCAGCAGACAAGTGTTTGTAAGTCGCATGATATAGAAGGAATGTTCAAGAACCTAGAGTTGGATTTGGTTCTTTTGCAGAATGGCTCTGGGCATTATGAGATGAGAATGCCGATGTCATATTTAGATCTGAATTGGAATGTGTTTACTGGAGAAGCAGCAAAGGTGCTATGGTTACGATCAGAAAATGCACAGTGGTATGCACAAAAGAGTTTGGACCACAAAAAATTATGCTAGCTATTAATGAATCTTGTTATATGGAACATTAGATGAACTATTGACTCCTTGTATGTGAATGGCAAAAGGACTTCAATGCAGGGGTATTTTTTATGGATAGAAGGCATACTGAACCAAAGTTTTCTCTTATCTCAATGAACAGATTATGACTTGCACCAAAGCTATTTTAATTTTTCGCTGGAAAGTTGAAGCAGTTCTCCAATTTTTCATGCTAAAAACCACACCAGGTTTATTGAGTTAACAGAATTCTGAATGCTCCAATGGCCCCTGAAAGTGTCAAAGACAATTTTGCAATAGAGACATTTTTCTTCTAAGAAAATTTATAGCAAAATAATACAGTACTAAATTTAACAAGCACCTGAATTTTGCTTGCAGTAGTTTTTACTTTGGCTGTTTGTGAATGTTTTTGGCATTTCTAATTTTCAACACATTCTCAAAGTGAAAATTTTAACAGTATTAGAGCTGTGCATAAATGATGCAGAGTTATCCCTAAAGGATAAAGGATGCAGAGTTACCCCTAAAGGATAAAGGACGCAGAGTTATCCCTAAAAGATAAAGGATGCAGAGTTATCCCTAAAGGATGCAGAGTTATCCCTAAAGGATAAAGGATGCAGAGTTATCCCCAAAGGATAAAGGATGCAGAGTTATCCCTAAAGGATAAAGGACGCAGAGTTATTCCTAAAGGATAACGGATGCAGAGTTATCCCTAAAGGATAAAGGATGCAGAGTTATCCCTAAAGGATAAAGGATGCAGAGTTATCCCTAAAGGATAAAGGATGCAGAGTTATCTCTAAAGGATAAAGGATGCAGAGTTATCTCTAAAGGATAAAGGATGCAGAGTCATCCCTAAAGAATAAAGGATGCAGAGTTATTCCTAAAGGATAACGGATGCAGAGTTATCCCTAAAGGATAAAGGATGCAGAGTCATCCCTAAAGAATAAAGGATGCAGAGTTATCCCTAAAGAATAAAGGATGCAGAGTTATTCCTAAAGGATAAAGGATGCAGAGTTATCTCTAAAGGATAAAGGATGCAGAGTCATCCCTAAAGAATAAAGGATGCAGAGTTATTCCTAAAGGATAACGGATGCAGAGTTATCCCTAAAGAATAAAGGATGCAGAGTCATCCCTAAAGAATAAAGGATGCAGAGTTATTCCTAAAGGATAAAGGATGCAGAGTTATCTCTAAAGGATAAAGGATGCAGAGTCATCCCTAAAGAATAAAGGATGCAGAGTTATTCCTAAAGGATAACGGATGCAGAGTTATCCCTAAAGGATAAAGGATGCAGAGTCATCCCTAAAGAATAAAGGATGCAGAGTTATCCCTAAAGGATAAAGGATGCAGAGTTATCCCTAAAGGATAAAGGATGCAGAGTTATCCCTAAAGGATAAAGGATGCAGAGTTATCTCTAAAGGATAAAGGATGCAGAGTTATCTCTAAAGGATAAAGGATGCAGAGTCATCCCTAAAGAATAAAGGACGCAGAGTTATTCCTAAAGGATAACGGATGCAGAGTTATCCCTAAAGGATAAAGGATGCAGAGTTATCCCTAAAGGATAACGGATGCAGAGTTATCCCTAAAGGATAAAGGATGCAGAGTTATCCCTAAAGGATAAAGGATGCAGAGTTATCTCTGAAGGATAAAGGATGCAGAGTTATCCCTAAAGGATAAAGGATGCAGAGTTATCCCTGAAGGATAAAGGATGCAGAGTTATCCCTAAAGGATAAAGGATGCAGAGTTATCTCTAAAGGATAAAGGATGCAGAGTTATCTCTAAAGGATAAAGGATGCAGAGTCATCCCTAAAGAATAAAGGATGCAGAGGTATCCTTAAATGCCAAAGGATACAGAGTTATCCCTAAAAGAAAAAGGACACAGAGTTATCCCTAAAGGATAAAGAATGCAGAGTTATTCTTAAAGGATGCAGATCATTGATTGGTGCTTAAGTTTGTGATATATAAAGGAGAAGGTGACTCAAATCTGGTATTTAAATCTTTATTATTTCTTGCCTTACTTTCAGTTTTAAACATGATGAGATTTGAGTCTTCCATCTTTTTTTCTTTCAGGATTGTTTGGGGAGAGTTCGTCCTTGATGGGCAGTAAGCACTGGTCAGTTATCCAGATTCCCCAGAGCTACCTCGATAGCAACTGGCCTCTGAAGGTAACTCTTTGTTGCAACCGTTCTCCCTTGTATAGCAAATGTTTTCTAATTGATTTATATATTATTTATACATTTTTGATTTGTTTTATATTTTTTGTATTCATTTATTTATCTGTAATTGAGAAAAAGAATCTTGGATGCTTGAAACAAGCATGGAATTGATATCATGCAAGCATGCTTATGCTTACGTGTTGAACATGCGTAGTATTGAAACCCATGCATGCTTGTGCAAGCTTGTACAGGCATGTCGCAAGCTTGCTCATGTTCATTGTTATTCTTTGTAAGAATGCACAGGCTAATATGAGCTTGCCACAGGTGTGTGTGTGTGAGCATTATTTTTCTGTAAGCATCCTGTAAGCATTATTTTTCTGTAAGGAACTGCAAGAAATTTTAAGATTTTTTCTACCCTGATTGTTGTAAATATTTTGAATTAGATATTAAAAGTAGTCATTTAAACGTTTATGATTCCTATAAAATCCTTGATTCTTTCTTTGTATGCTGTAGTTTGCAGCTGTGGATAGGACAGGTCATTGTATAGCCATCGCAGGAAGATACGGTCTCGCCCATTGTGCCTTGTTTACTAAACGTTGGAAGCTCTTTGGCAACGTTACACAGGAGAAGGACATGTCAGTTACCGGTGGATTGAGCTGGTGGCGAGATTTTCTTATTTGTGCCTGCTTCAATCACTATGAAAACAGAGATGAGGTAAGTGCGCATAGGTTTAGGGATGAGGGGATACTGGGGGCATGTGTTCTCCCATTACTTGGCAAGTTTACATGAATGAAAAGTACCTTACAGTTATTCTTTTATAAAAATTTACTTGCTGGAGATATTTTTAGGTATATGGATCTATAGAGGTAACATCAGGTAAATTGCTTTTTAATCCATTAAAGAATATTCCCGTGAATTTTCAGTTTTCAAATAAATGATAGAGGACTATTTAAGAAACAATTTGGTATAAAAATCATGTTCATATCTTTTTCCGTTTAGAAGTTATTGCATTTCGAAGGTTGTGTGAATGTGTTGAAAAGTGACCTCACAGTGTACAGTGTGATGTCATAAAGATAAATCCGAAACAATTTTGTTGTGTATTTCTTTGAAAATTAATTGCCTTTTCCTTAATTACTGGAAGTATTTTTTGTTTATTTATTGATGGGTATAAGATACACTTTAAAAGGAGGGGAATTAAGTAAAAGAAAAACAAATTTCTTGTTTTATAGAATTACATGAGCATTGTCTTGGATTTGCATTTATTACATCACACTGTACACTGAGGTCACTTTTTGGCACACTCGCGCAATCTTTAAAATGCAATAACTCCTGAACGGAAAAATATATCAGAATGTTTTTTACACCAAATTGTTTCTTTCATAGTCCTCTATCATGTAAATGAAAATTCACGGGGATATTCCTAAAAAGCCCATGAAATAATGAGAAAAATGAAACTTTTATATTCTGGAGGTCGGACATCCGGGAATGTTGTGGTGCACGGCGACGTAATAATGCTTTTTTGAGGATCTCAAACTTTAGTCAAAGGGGAAAACAAGCAGTCAGTTATCGTTGCAGTCAATTAAAGAAAAACATATTTTTTTGTCATTTTTCAACAAATACTGGACAGAATTCATTTTTTTTCAATATGATGTGTATTAGATAATAGTTTCAAACATATGTGAGTACCATTCATTTTCGCTGACTGGCTGAGGCGACACAAGTATTCATAAAAAATATCCCATTGACTGTAATAATAAAGTTTCCCCTTCAACTTGGCAAAACCATACTGCGCTCATACATGGTTACGGTGACTCCGATCACGAGAATGGATGAAAAGGGTAGGTGACAGAAGAAGCCAAGGATTGGTAAGGGTATTTGGGTTGACTTATATGGAGGATAACTGCTTGGTTGGTGTATTGGGTTGATACGTAGATGCGGAGGTGGTAGGTGAATGGAGGATAGGTGCATTGGTGATAGAGAGAAGATAAGAGGGTAGAACAAGATTGCAAAGTGAGTGGGAAGTGGGTCTGACGGGTAATGTTTGTTAGTTATGTGTGCAAGGCATGTTATAACAATAACAAGCATTTAATATGCACTTTTTCCTGAAAAAGCTCAAAGCACGCAAGAGAGTAATAAACATGATATAAACATTTAACAGAGAGTAATAAACATGATATAAACATTTAACAGAGAGTAATAAACATGATATGAACATTTAACAGAGAGTAATAAACATGATATGAACATTTAACAGAGAGTAATAAACATGATATGAACATTCAACAGAGAGTAATGAATATGATATAAACATTTAACAGAGAGTAATAAACATGATATAAACATTTAACAGAGAGCAATAAACATGATATAAACATTTAACAGAGAGTAATAAACATGATATACACATTTAACAGAGAGTAATAAACATGATATGAACATTTAACAGAGAGTAATAAACATGATATGAACATTCAACAGAGAGTAATGAATATGATATAAACATTTAACAGAGAGTAATAAACATGATATAAACATTTAACAGAGAGCAATAAACATGATATAAACATTTAACAGAGAGTAATAAACATGATATAAACATTTAACAGAGAGCAATAAACATGATATAAACATTTAACAGAGAGTAATAAACATGATATACACATTTAACAGAGAGTAATAAACATGATATAAACATTTAAGAGAGAGTAATAATCATGATATAAACATTTAACAGAGAGCAATAAACATGATATAAACATTAAACAGAGAGTAATAAACAACATAACATTCATAAATAAATGATCAGTGCCAATGGGATCATTTTGTGATGCCTTGTTGATCAATCAAACAATGTGGTGAAAAGTACTTTTTCTTTTGTATTTGTAGATCAGGTTATACCCTCGGATGTCCAACTTGGACAACGCTTTTGCGTTCATCACCAAAGTACCGTTCCCCGTTCTCCTGTTGAACGTCTTTAAGGATTACCTCATTACTTTTTGCTCCGATTGCCACATCTCCTTGTACCACATCGAGCGCAAGGATTCCCCAGCAAGTGAGTACCTGTCGAGCATGCTGTGCTTGAGAGCGCCCTCTAGGCAAGAGAAACACTCGTTGCGATCAAGTGGCGATGTCTCTAGTCTGTTTACTGCAAAAGGTAGGATCTTGTAAAACAATTGACCCTCAATGTGACCACATATGTTTGTCAACCAGCTTTCACATTGCAGCCCTTGTTTTTGTACCCAGATGGCTTTATCGCATGGAAAAGGTCAATTCTTTCTGAGGGCGCTCATCAAGTACAGCTAATATCATAATTATCATTCATCCCACACTAACATATCTCCAGTAATAATTTATGACCAATCAGTGACCACGCTTTCTGTTAGTTACTCTATACCCAGAGGTGTGCCTAGATTTGAATTTTTCGCAGACGTCATCCCCTTAAAAACCCAAACCCAAATTAGAATATTCCCTCTCTATATATTAAACCTCCCGTGTGTCTTTCCCTTAATTTTGGGGCTCTGTCATTGTTTTGAGGTGGCTTAGCCCACTAGATTCCCCACTGCCTCTACCATTGCTCTCATTTAAAATTCATCCCTCAAATCTTTCATAAGATTGGAAAAGATCACAAGCAAATTTAAAGGATTAGTTCAGGGGTCGTATCTTATATTAAACAAATTATTGAAAAATGCATTCAAAAATCTTATTACGTTAAGGAGATGTCTAAGTTTAAAATTTAGTATCATTTGTGTAGAAACGACTAAGATTAGTCTAGTTGTGATGTTATAGCCTCAGATTCCTCAAAGTCTTTATGTATTCTATAATATTTTTTTCTGCAATTTTGTGGCTTAAAAACCATGGGGTATGTCAGAAAAGTAGTAAAACTGAATCTAGGAGGGGTATTCATAATATACCACCTAAAGAAAGTTTGAGGAAAAATAATTTAATTATTAAAAACTTTAAATAAACTTAAAAATACATTAACGATTGTTATGAATGTGAGGATGAGGATTCTAACTTTCTATAGTAGACTTACTATACCAGTCATTTCTACACAGATAAGACGGAGCTTTTAACATGAATATCTTCTTAACGGAATAAGATTTTTGAATGCTTTCTTCACCATTTTGTTTCTTTTGAAGTCTACTCTTATATAAGATGAACTTACTTGACCCCTGAACTTATCCTTTAAAACAGGTACATTGATAGTCAAGAAAAGATGCTTTATTATCTCTTGGGGAATTATCGTCCCCCCTACCCCCTCCCTCTCTCCTTCCCAACCTTCCCTACAACGAAGTTGCATTTAACTTTTGGTTCCGATGCTAATAGCATAAGGAACCCGTGCAGTCATACTGGCGTGTATATGTATGTATGTATGTATGTATGTATGTATGTATGTGTGTATGTAAGGGTGTATGGGTGTATGTATGTATGTCTGTGACAGCAAGCTTGTAAGCACAACATCTCAAGAAAGTACACTGGATTCATGTCATATGTGGTACACAGATAGCCCATGGTCTGTAGATGTGCCCTATGATTTTGGTGGTGATATCATGCATATTAATGAGTAGGAGGGCTTAATTTGAAATTCTTAAAATGCTCATATTTTAACAATCACTTGTCTGTTTTGTTTCATATTTGGTAGAATTATGTTACTAGCAAGTGTGTATGTGTTCATTGTAGTAAAAAATTCCAATTTCATTAATATGCATAGTAGGCAGGGCTTAATATAGATTTGCTAAAAAGTGCTGGTATACATGATATCTAAAGAAAAAAAACTGGAATCATGTCATGTGGTACACAACTAGCCCATGGGCCATAAATGTGTCCTATTAGTTTTGGTGATGATGTCATGCATATCAATGAGTAGGCGGACCTTGATGTAAAAATCATCAATTGCTCATATTTTAACAACTTCATGTTTGTGTTTATTCATACTTGGTATATTAATATTGATAGCTCGTATATGCACATATTCATGGTATAAAACATATTCATGGTTTAAAATAGTTGAATATTAATAATATACATAGTCAGCAGGGCTTCATTGGTTTTGCTGAAAAGAACTTACAGTAACTCAAGGACACTACATTGGATACAGGTCATATATGGTACACAGATAACCCATTGTGTGCTTGTGGTGGTGATGTCATGCATATTGCTTAAAGTGTGGTTGGAGGTCTAATATGAAATAAAATTAAAAAATCTTGATAAAGTGTTGTGAACAGGTTGGATTTTATTGACATATCATGTACATGGTGGGCATGGCTTATGAATATATGTTATTAAGCATATTTTGTAATATACTATGCAATGCCAGTTAGTATAAATCAACCAACAATGAATTTTGGTTTTCTGGTTGTTATTAGTATGGAGAAATGATTTCATGTGAATTGCTGTAAAGAATGAAATCAAATACAATATGAGACTTATACCATAGGGTTTCCTAGTAATAGGTGAGAATTATTTAAAATGTGATAGAATTTTCATAGAATGTTTTTCCATTTACTGTTGTTTCATAATTTGGATTCATTTGTTCTTTTCTTTATTGTTGTCTTACCCCCTCAAGCTGGCAAGAAAAAACAGGGTTTGTGAAGCCGATTTTTACATCTTGAATATTATCTTGAATATTTCACATCTATTCTCTAAATATAACACTTGGCTCATAACAACAATCTTGGGTAAACTCATTCAAATGCTCACCCATTAAGTCTTATTCAACATTGTGCTGTCAGTAATGCAGTTCCAAGACAGTTTTTTGTACTTCAGTGGAAATTAATGATATCTTTCTAAATTATCATATTTTGTTTTAATTATTGAGGTGGGTTATAACATGCAATTTACAAGAACATCCCTTTCCCACCTGTTCATGTATGGTACTAAAAAATCTTGGTAAAAAAAGATGGTAATTTATTTTTATACAAATACATACAAATTGTGGCCCTGGAAGTGCAACTGTATACTGCATTGGTCTAAATCTTTGAAATGTAATAGCTCCAAAGCCGAAGCAGATATCAATGTGGTTTGTACACCAATTTGGTACTTTAATATTATTTCTCTATCATAAAAAGTATAAAATTGACGAGAATATTCTTTCAAGCAAATTTTCACTTCAAGCTTGATACCTAGTGATAAACTGACCTGCGTTCATTCACGGTAGTACTCGAAAGATTATTAGTAAAACAGATACACACTTTGGGATATTATTGAAATAGTGTTGGCAACTTTAATGCCATGGTGTATTAACAAGCCTTGCCTGTCTTGGCAGTGTTTCTTGAAAATTTAGGGAGATCAATACGGGTATGGGCGGTGGAGTGTGAATAGAAAATAACAAGTCCAAAATGGACGTCTAATTTGAACTGTTGCCTGTAGGTTTGTCTGCATTATTGAAAAACACAGTGCAGTATCTAAGATGCCAAAAAGCAATGGAACCGTCGATATTGAGTCATTTAACAGGATTAGTTCAGTGTTCAAGCAAGTTCATCTTATATGAAAGAATACTTTACAAGAATACAATGGTCAAGAAACTACTTCCAATATCTTCATCCGTTAAAGAGAAACTCAAGTTAAGTCTCATGTCTGTAAAAATTATGAGTGTGAAGAGTGGATTCTATGCTAACTGTACAATGATTAATAGGATTTGCACTAATGAATATACTTATATTATTTTCATGTCTTTCATATGCCTGAAGTGTTTGGAATCTGCAATCTCTTCTTTCATGTCATAACATGGTTTCGGGGCAACCTTTAATTTCCTAACAAGTTCTGGAGTTACTTTTGTAGAGGCATGCTGGACCTTTCAGTCTCGAGTACTTTGACCGTCTTGCTATTTCATTATAACTATATCTGGTACTACTCACTGCTGTTTAAGATTTTGAAGAACTATTATATATATTATATTAGTATTTTTATTGACATATTTTTGTGCCCAAGGACAAGTTTAAGAAAAATGGCAGACTGTTGAATATCTGGAATGTGGTAATTACTTTCTCAAAATATAGGCAAGATGGACAATACTTAGAAGAGTTAGTAGGATTGTTCAGCAGAATAGTGAAAGTGGTGTTGTTCACACAATTGTGTGAATTTTAACGAGAGGTAGTCACATCTCATGTTTAATTCTTATTTGTTGTTTAGATCACAAACTCAAAACAATAAAGACTGAAGTACACAAAGCTGTACATATTTTAGGTTGCATTTGAATGTGAATATTGATTTTCGGAGAATTTTATAAACTTTGCAGAAGAAAAAAAGAGGTAGCATGGTGGGTTCGAAGTTCGTGCAGCTTAATGAACCAAATTGTATTTTTCTTTATACAAAAAAAATAATTGTTTTTGTCATCAGAATTATAAATAAATTCTTGATTTCTCCTTTTTATATCCATAATATATTAATAGAAGCTTGATATTTACTTATTCAGATATTCATCAAAGAGAAAAGTAGTTTCGTTCATCTTCGCAAAACCGTGAATACCCCGAAGTTTCGAAAAATATTAATTTCCAAAGTGCTTATTCATTAAAAATTTAGTCTGTTTTATTTTTAATTTCTCAAATTAAGAGGTAAAATCATGAGTTTGATGTCGAAGTAGGAGAAATATTTTTGTGCACAAACTTTGGACCCGCACAAACTTTGGACCCGCATAAACTTTGGACCCGAACAAATTTCGGGCCCGCACAAACTTCGGACCACTGACCACTTAATATTCTAGGGACCACAGTGATCTTTGAATGAGAATTTAATTGAGAAGATATTTTGCCATGGAGGGTGTGGAGGTGAAATATGAGGAAAGTAATATAGGTTGGCGAGTGGTCATCTAAGGACCATGGAGGTTGGAGGGAGTTAAACAGCTTTTCACTACCCCCCCCCCCCCCCCTCACACTCCTCTCTCCTACCAATTTTCTTGGCTGAAATATAAGGATAGTAATAATAATTACAATTGCTGGGGACAATTTTGTGCATAATATTTGTCCCAAATTACAGATTTTCTAGAGGATTGTGATGGTTCGTTTGGAATAAATGCCTTTATCCCTCTCCCTCACTTTCAAAAATGCTCCCGTCAACCCTCTTTTTTACCCAACCACCTGCAGTAGTGGAGATACGAGAGATTATCCACCTTCAGTTATCCTCAATCTAACTTCTTACCTGTTTAAATTATCCATTGAAGTACAGTCAAGGTGCACAGTCCTTGGGAGGTCAATGCTTGTTGTCTTGTCAATGATTAAAGTGATTTCTTGCATATATAAACATGTCAGGGTTACAACAACATGAATACTGGTACATGGAAAGTATGTATGGCCTCTCATTTTTCATGCGATCATGATGGCACATCAGGAACCTATGCGGTCATGATGGCACATCAGGAACCTATGCGGTCATGATGGCACATCAGGAACCTATGCGGTCATGATGGCACATCAGGAACCTATGCGGTCATGATGGCACATCAGGATCCTATGCGGTCATGATGGTACATCAGAAACCTATGCGGTGATGATGGCACATCAAAAACCTATGCGGTCATGATGGCACATCAGGAACCTATGCGGTCATGATGGCACATCAGGAACCTATGCGGTCATGATGGCACATCAGGAACCTATGCGGTCATGATGGCACATCAGGAACCTATGCGGTCATGATGGCACATCAGGAACCTGTGCGGTCATGATGGCACATCAGGAACCTATGCGGTTTTGATGGCACATCAGGAACCTATGCGGTCATGATGGCAAATCCGGAACCTATGCGGTCATGATGGCACATTAGGAACCTATGCGGTCATGATGGCACATCAGGAACCTATGCGGTCATGATGGCACATCAGGAACCTATGCGGTCATGATGGCACATCAGAACCCTATGCGGTCATGATGGCACATCAGGAACCTATGCGGTCATGATGGCACATCAGGAACCTATGCGGTCATGATGGCACATTAGGAACCTATGCGGTCATGATGGCACATCAGGAACCTATGCGGTCATGATGGCACATTAGGAACCTATGCGGTCATGATAGTGTGTGTGTGTATGTATGCATTCTTCATCAAGGACCTGAATCTGTTTAACCTTAAACAACCGAGGACTAAATTTCCATCCGAAGACTCAAATACAGGTCCTATGAAGAGTTTGCATGCAAATGCATTCGAAACATCAGTGGGGGATCTAATGTAATTTAAAACAGGTCCTTGTTCAACATCATTGAAACTATGTGATGGTAGTGTGTCTGGTCAAGTCTTCACAAGCATTTTGAATTTCCGAATGTGTGTGTGATGGTATTACTAAGCTACCGAGGACCTGAACCTGTTAAACCATCGATTGACTGAGGACTTACAAACAAGCTGAATAATTGAAAACCTACCGAGGACATTCAATACGAGTCCTCGGAAGAATTTGCATGCAAATGTATCTAAAACTTCAGAGGGGGATTCTGATGTAATTTAAGCTAGGATCTTCATTGGAACTTTTTTTATTTTTCCGAAGTTTTTGTCGAAGTCCTCGGTCATAAATGGCAAACAGGTATGTGTGTGTGTGTATGTATGTATGTTTGTATGTATGTATGTGATTGACGCTAGCTCGTAAACACGATATCTCAAGAACAATACACCGGATTCATGTCATATGTGGTACACAGATAGCCTATGGTTCGTAGTATGGTTATTGGTGTTGATGTCGTGCATATTAATTAATAGGTGCGGCTTAATGTTAAAATGTTCTTATTTTAATAATCACATGTCTGTTGTGTTTCATATTTAGTGTAATTATGTTGTTAGCTAGTGTCTCCATGTTCATGGGGCCAAAATGTTAAATTTCATTAATACCCTTTTACAACTGGTCATCAAAGGCCGTCGACATTGACTTGGTTGTCGATGTTATGTCTGTCCGTACGTTGTACCTGTGTTCTCGTCCGGGTTGTATTAAGCGTTTCGTTATAGCATTATTACTATCATAACCGAATACGCAGGCGACGACACCGTCATTGTAATTGTGTATTCACTCATCGTTGTTGGGGCTTAAGAGCTTATAAACACAGTATCTCAAAAAACTATACATGGAGTTCACTTCATATCTGGTACACAAATAGCTGATGGTCTGCAGATGTTTCCAATTGTCTTTGGTACAAAAATAATTAAATTGTATTAATGTGCATTGTGTGTGTATGTGTGGGTGGAGGGATAAGTGGGGGAGGGGGGGGGGGGCCTTAACATAATTTTGTTGAAAAGAGCTAAGCACAGTGTCTCAAGAACAATACATAGGATTCAGTTCATATGTGGTACACAAATCTCCCATGGTCGCAAATGCGCCCTATTATTTTGGTGTTGATATCATGCATATTAATTAGTAGGCGGGGTTTACTGTTAAAATCTTAAAATGCTCATATTCTAACAACCACATATCTGTTTTGTTTTATATTTGGTGTAACTATGTTGTTAGCTGGTGTCTACATGTTCATGGTACAAAAATGTTGAATTTCTTCAATATGTATAAGGGAAGGGGGGAGGCTTAACATGATTTTGTTGCAAAGAGCAGGTCAACAAAGTATCTCAAGAACTATACATGGGGTTCAGTTCATATCTAGTAAACAAATAGCCGATGGTCCGCAGATTTTCCCAATTATTTTTGGTGGCGATGTCATGCTTATTAATGAGTAGGTGGGGCTTATTGTTGAAATCTTAAAACGCTCATATTTAAACAACGGCATCTCTGTTTTGTTTCGTATTTGAAATAATTTTGTTGTTAGCAACTGT